>NMRB01001698.1:101903-150333 GCA_002633025.1 Notospermus geniculatus | reverse complement strand
ATTTGAATGGCAGGTTTGACATCGGAATGGTGTGGTTTAATTACGAGAAGGACGAATGGATTCAGATGAAGAAGACAGTTATGAAAATTAAGCCAAGAAATTCAAATGTTGAGGGCTGAACCTTTTAGAAAGTCTTGGTAGGCCTATTTTGAGGTAATTTTATTGTGGAAACGGTTTTATCTCTGTAGTCAACCAAATCATAAAAGTGTGGTTCCAATGGAGAACTATGGTTACATTTAGTAATTATGGTTACACCTGAGAACTAAGGTTATACATTAGCACTATGGTTACACCTCAGAACTATGGTTACACCTTAGAACTATGGTTACACCTTAGAACTATGGTTACACTTAATAACTACAGTTACACCAGAGAACTATGGTTACACCGAGAACTATGGTTATACCAAAGAACTACAATTACATTTTAGAACTATGGTTACACCTTAAATCTTCTTCAGCACTTTCAGTGAATACCATGAGGATAGGTTATAAGGAGGCCAACTGAGCAGTTAGCAATGGGAACTGACTTGTGTACCTTGGCAGCAGAGAAACTGATGGCTTAGATGGAATCTACAGGGGTGATTTCTCTCAAAAGAATGATTACAGTAGTGCTTTTTAATTGTTTTATTCGAATAAATATGATTTTAGACCCTTGTTTCATTCAATTCATGAGTCAGACATGATAGCGAACCTACAGATCTCAACAATGTAAACAAAATTATCTTACCTCCATCGGGATGGAATCGAAGAATATCGCCAAGAACCAGTTCAAGGTCACAGTAGAAATCTCAATGTCAAGGTCATCTAAATGCTGGTGCAGCTTGGGTAATTTCTCCTTGAGGAGTTCTTTCAAGACTTCCTGGTCGGCCTGCGCGCCGATCAGATTGTTGTCGAAGTAATGAGGGGTGAAGTATTTCTCGGTCATTGCAACTAACGTCCTGAAGAAAGACAAAGGTTTATTATTGTGGTGTGAAGTGACACAATATAGAGGATGCGCAGCTTTCCGACTCCGACTTCAACTACGAGAATGAATTACAGTCCTCTGTGGACATCCTTGATAAAAATGATTTGATAGATGTTTGCAAATCGTAAAATGCCATAACTTTGTGGCAGAATAATTTTGACTCATAATCGGAAGTGCGCATAAATCGCAAATATCATAGTCGTCATGGTCATGTCAAAGTCGTTACGACTAGGATTACGACTTCAATATTCATTATTTATCCGCACTTCTGATTTATAAGGCAAATTTTTTCTGCCTTCAGTTTATGGTGTTTGGCGAATTGAAAACTGCTATCACATCGTTTTTATCAAGGATGTCGATAGCGGACTGCAATTCATTCTCGTAGTTGAAGTCCGAGTCGGAGTCGGAAAGCTGCGCATCCTCTCTAGTGTTCCCATTTCCCAGTGTTTCCCCTCATTATATGGGGAACACTGTGAAATGGAAGTGAACAAATATTTCCTTGTGTTAAGCCAGATTCATACTTCAGATGCTTGTGTCCGCATCCGACGCACGATGAAATTTGCAGGAAGCTGCATTTGACGCCAAACTCGACGGATGATTTTGTCGGCGTCCTGTCGTGGGGCAATGAATGATCTTGCGACGAATAGACAAATCCCAAATTGACGAAAACGAGAAAGATCTGCGCACTTCCGCCAAAATCGTAAACAGAACCTCGGTCTGAAACTGAATGACGTGACGCAGAGAACCCCACGACCATATGACGACAGTGAGTTCGACGACGTTGCGTCAGAGCCGACCATTGCTGAATCATGGATTACGTCACATCAGCTGGTTTCAGCTCGAGGTTGTGTTTATGATTTCGGCGAAAGTGCGCAGATCTGGGAATTTGGGATTTGTCTATCTCCCACCTGAAAATGCTGAGCAGACGGGGTGAAGTCAATGCGACGATGTCTGCATCTAGATTTGATTGTGCTTTGGACGTCAACGCTCAGTGTCCAAAGTATGAATCATGCCTTACCTATTGAAAAGTCATGGCCTCTCTGGCTGTCTATTGTATGAAAACCCTGGGATATGGGAACACTAGAAAACGTTACACTGCCATACATTTAAATTGAACTCGGAGAAAAATGGAGCGACCAGATTGTGCATATTTCTTTGCCAAAAACTACAAAACATGAACGTACCAAAATGCATCCTCTTTTTCCATGAACAAGAGACTCATCGCTGCTATGAAGTTCATCCCCTGGCAATAACCCATCGTCGTGCTGTGGACGCAGTACGCTTGGAGGACCTCCTGCATCTTCTGAATCTGGGGACGAAGATGAAAATTGGTATTAGATACTGTCTTACAATGAGGTCATCGCCACTTCTCCATGGAAAGATGTCGCTGCGACCGTATCAGGCCTTTTCATTGTCTTCAGGACGTCACCTCCGTGGCAATACGAGGTGTGAGCATGAAGCCACAACGTCACGGTAGTGTGATCGTTGACGTTCCGTACAACGTCACAGTGGAAAATTTGATACGGTCGCAGCACCATCAAACGGTAGAAAAAGAATGGCCACAACCCCATTCTTTCCACCAGATGATGTCGTGACAGAAATATCCGCCCGCCATCTTGATGGACAAATTATGTCACTGACCACCCGGCGCACATTGTCGTCGGTGCAAATGAGTGTGTGTGACTTCAACTACGACGTGATCTACACGTTGCACACCACTGTCATTGACGTCAGCAAGGTGGACTGCTGGTCAAAAGTGATGTCACAATGAGCCACTGCACAAGCACAAAGGGACATGAGAATTGACGCAGTGACTTAAGGAGAAAACGCTTACCCCATCTGCATCCGTGGAGTCAAAATGGACGTTGGTTGGCATGGTCCGCAGAAGATCTAACGATATTTGTTTTCTATACCGACCAGCATACTGAAAGAGAAGATGGTTACCATAGAAACAGAGGATTCTGGGATATCATCAACTAGCCTATATTGCTCTATTACTCGAAAAGCAGTTGCTATAGTCATCTGAGTCTTGAGATACTACATTGACTAGGTTGCTATAGTTACCTGAGAGTCTGAGATATCACTGACAAGGTTGCCATAGTTGCCTGAGAGTCAGTGATACCATTGGCTAGGTTGCCATAGTTACTTGATAGTCTGAGATACCATTGACTAGGTTGCCATAGTTACTTGAGAGTCTGAGATACCATTGACTAGGTTGCCATAGTTACCTGAGAGTCTGAGATACCATTGACTAGGTTGCCATAGTTACCTGAGAATCTGAGATACCATTGACTAGGTTTAGTTACCTGAGAGTCTGAGATACCATTGAGTAGGTTGCTATAGTTACCTGAGAGTCTGAGATACCATTGACTAGGTTGCTATAGTAATGCTGGCCTTTCTCAGCGATGATATCACGGCATTGGTTCATAATGAGTTGCTTCCAGACTTCGCCCCTGTACTGGGGTGGGATACCCCCACGACACATCATCTTTAGTTCCTTCTGAAAACACACAAGAGAAATGAAACTGCAAATGAAGTACATCTGGGTTAAGTTTCAATGAAGGAATCACAATGAAATATATGGAATATCTTCTGTAGCAAATGGGCAAACTATGGACCAATGATGGTGACTCCAGCCCTCAAATGAAGCTGGCTCCTCAACTGACATACCATTCTCAAATTGATGTAAACGACAAAGATCTGTGCACTTCCGCCGAAATCTCAACCACAACCTCGATCTGAAGCTGAATGACCTGACGCAGACAACCCCACGACAGTGACTTCAACGACATTGTGTCAGAGTCGACCATTGCTGAATCATGGACTGCGTCACGTCACCCGGTTTCAGATCGAGGTTGTGGTTGCAATTTCGGCGGAAGTGCACAGATCTGCTAATTCGAGAATCGTCTATAAGGTCGTGCATCCCTACAACATTTCTGCCGAGCACATCTGCCTTTACTCAGGCACTTCATTTTTGCTTCGAAATGTGACCACCTCTCACCATGCTTGAGATACCCTTCATTAGACATCAGACACAGACCTAGGATCAGGGATGCAACATTCAAGGTATACCAGCCCCCTCAACCTGTCATCGTGACCTTAACCAGTGTCGTACATCAACCCATCAGTGCCTCCCAACATGCACACACACTCCAAACCACCATATCATAAGCTCAGGGACTGAGAACTACCAGTACATAAAACAGGGATCCACAAATTTGGAAAAGAGGGGGCGCACTGTGCTATAAACATTGAAATCTGTGGTGAATTTCAATGATTTGCTCCAAATATCAGTTTACAGATTTGTTGGCTGAATGGCGTGTGCGCCCCCTAGATCTGCGCCTGTAAAATTATCAAGGACGGTAAGGTTCGCCAATTTTATGTTGCGTAGAACTTTGAAAATGAAGCGAGGCCGTCAACATTGCTCAGCTGTGTGCACATCTTAGCCACGGCAATCAAACTACACTAAATGCCAATAGCGACTTCAACTTGTCATGAACTTATGGACAGACGGACAGCTGGACAAACAGACAGTGGGATTCATTGCAAGCAGACGAGAGGAAGCCATCCGACCTACCGGGCAACCTGATTTATGTCTATACATTAGTCTTTTTCTCTGTAAGCGATGAATATCAAGTTAGGACAAACAGCAGGGAGATATTTCCACAGCATTTATGATCTAAAGGCCCTTTTCCATCTGAGAGTTTTCTCATGTAAGTTGGTTTTGTACGGGTGACTCAGCTGTAGAGAAGCTATGGATGTTCATTTGTGTCATTAGCCTCCGCTGAAGCACTAAGGAAACAAACCATGTTGAACTGCCGCCCACTGAAAGCCCACTCGCATGAGAAAGCTGTCACTAATGCAGATGTCAGGTCACACCTACGACTGGCATCAAGTGAAGAAATCACAGTCAGGTCGCAAAAGTGAAAACTACGTGCTCATCGCAGAACAGGTGGCAACTGTGTGCAGGGAATCGTAACTCAGGGCAGGTAAATGCCTGTCAGGATCATGGTTCATCATGGTGCAGAAGTTGAACATGTTCAACTCTTGCGATGCGTGATCTTTTGGATCAGCAACTGATGTCGATCATCGCAGGCGAGAGGCAGCTGCAGTTATGTCACACTATATCGGCAACTGATTTGTTCCACACAGTCGTGCCTCAGACGCAAAGTGATCCGGGAAAGTAAGTCGCCGCCTGTTTTGTGCCGTTGTAAGGTCAATCTAATATCAGCCTAAAATGCCCTTTACGCAGTAAGTCCTCAGCAGATTGGGATGGAGCTGGCATAAAAAATCTGAAAGCGTCTAGTGTTTGACTTGCTGTTATCAATACTTTGTAAAAGAATTCATATGATATCACAACCTAAAATTTGCCGCGTCCTTTAACGCTCAGTGAATTTGAAATATCAACCGTACCGTTTTATTAAGCATGTTCCTATGTTCGATCATATACTCCTTCCACTTGAGCTGGTGATCTTCATGGCTGGTCAGTAGGGCCGCGTAATGCTCATTCAGCTGTGTGCACACGTAGTGTAGCATCAGACCCTCGTTCTCATAACTGTGGCGGAAACCGAGACTGTCAACGTGAACTTCTCCCTTTGAGAGTCTGAAAGGGAAATGGTTGCTTTTGGTGTTCATCATTTCAACGGAGTCCTGCGATCTTGGATTTCTTGGAAGCTTGCTATCTGATACGCAAGTTTGTATTTTGAGACTATTCATGTTTCAGTTTGGCTACCATAAATACGCATCACAAAATCTCCATAGAAACTGACAGGTGGGGTGTGGGGGGGGGGGCTTGAANTTGCCCAAAATCTGCATGAAAATCACGTTTTTTGGTTGGCTCTGGGGGGCAACTGCCCCCTAGCCCCCCCCTGCTAAATATGGCCCTGGTGACACTAATAAGGTTGCAGTCTCTCAGTTCCCTATCGAACAGAGGGGCAGTGAGCCAGGAAGTGAAGACTGCGAGCCGAGCACACTAGACAATACCACAAGTGATCAGCTCGCCACTGTTGACGCCAGGTATGCACTGGAAACCATTGCGTGGAATCTTGACCAGCGATGCTCGCCCCATTATCAAACAATTAGCAAAACCGATATCACCAAGTCTGCGATGGCTGGCGAGAAGATCGCTGATGATATCGCCTGGTGTGCGGCTTCTTACTTGCCCTGCTCCGTGGCAAAGGGGTCGAAAAGACCTGCGTTGGCCAGATTGTACCTACCCTATTTCCTCCGTATAGATTCACCTCCATACCATCAAGAATGTCCCCGGATGGTACAGATATACAGGACTGTAAAACTGAGAGGTAGTCACGCTTCCATTTTTCAATCGTGGCCTCGAGTTCTTGGTTTCGACTGAAATGAAGAGCGTGTCAGAGTGGCATAGTGAAAGGAGCAATTTTCTAGTCATGGGTTCAACTCCCAGTCAGAGATATTTGTCATGTACCATAGTAGGCCTATAGAGGGATGACTCGCAATAGGAGTGTCAGTCACTTGACCAATAGGAGTCACTCTGGCCCAATTCAATTCATGTTTGATTGAGCACCAATCAAGAGAATTTTCTTTTGTATTGGTCCGCTAGAATTTGGCAGCCATCTTTTGGCAATAAAGTGGCTGACTGCTCCTACTGACAGCATCTGGATCAGCTCTATGTATTATATCTTATAAGCGCCTGCTCCTCTGAATTCCCGGTTCTGATTTCTGGGCTTGACAACAGTGTACAAGGCCTACTCACTCTTCTTGTTCACCAAACTTGGTCACTTCCATCTGTCGAATTCGTGTCAGTTTCTTGACCTCCTCATTCAAGAAGCGATTCTGATTCTGTAACACCCGGCATTGCTCCTTCAACTTCTTGGCATAGCTGGCAGCAGAGAAGCTGAGGAACAAAAAATGTTGTTATTCACCATATATCTCTCTAGCCATCGAAATCAGAAATCAGTGTTGATATTGTTTGATATGGATGATTATCGCTGGCGAGAATATTCAATGTATCGCTGTCCAGCGCACACCTGGCATCAAAGAGTGGATTTTGCTCAGTGGCGAGCAGATCGCTTACGACATCATCTGGTGTGCTGCTGGCTTACACCAAATCTTTGTTCGAAGCTTGTCAAATGCTAGGAAATCATTCAAGCCTGAAAGGTTGTGACGTCAGAGCTATCAAGAACACAGTGCCTGCAGTAAACTACACATTATTTTCACCACCCAATACTGGCCACAACTCACTTGTTGTTCCCTTCTTTTGTAAACTCTAAATGTTCTAATCTCTCCAGTTTCTCATCCAGTTGTTGTATGGCCATATCTCTCTTGTCTAAAACTGTCTTTATACACGCCTCCCTGTTCATCACCTTGGCCAGTTCTATCTTTGTATTCCTAAAAATAGCAATTTGATCATTGTATTCCTTGAATACAATGGAAGAATAGCAATTTTATCTTTGTACTCCTTTAACAGTAATTTGATCTTTGTATTCCTTGAATACAATGGAAGAATAGCAATTTGATCTTCATATTCCTTGAATACAATGGAAGAATAGCAATTTGATCTTTGTATTCCTTGAATACAAAAGTTTGATGGTGGTCTTAAAAATGTAATGAAACAGCAACAATTTGAGCTTTGTATTCCTAAAGAATGGTAGAATAAACTGTGTGCTGTTTGTGCATCAAAGTTTCTTAACTTCATAAACTTACATGAGCTCTTTCTCCATATCTGCCAGTCTGTTCTGGAGTTCTGCCACGCTGGTCTCGCCGCGATCGATGGCCGAATCACTCGACTGACCAGACCAGGAACTGAAAGCAGAGGAAAAGACTATGAATGAGAAATTATCCCTTGATCAGTGATACCACAATTGCCCATAGCTTTCTATGGGTGAGTCACCCATAGAGAGACAATTAGCACAAGAAAACTCTCACGTGGAAAGCACCTTTTCCAGAACTACATACCGTACCTTGTTCTCTCACTCTGCACGTCCTGATTCGTCACAGTCGCCCGTGCCTCTGCCTGCTCTACTAAATGCTTCCCCGTGGTGACCTTGACCTCGTAACCCTCATCTTTCGCCGCCAGGAGATCATAATCAAAAACATCACCAACATCGTCTTCGTCACTTTCGTTCAAACCTCCGCTGGACGAACGTTCTAAGATGCTGCCAGTCCGTCTGCTCTCAGGGCTGCTTGCGCTGACCTCATCGAGTCCTAAACCAGGGGAGAAACTTTTGGACAGCGGAATGTGCATGTCTTGAAAACGAGTGCCTGAAATTGAACGTGATAAAATTTTGGTTTCTTAAAGGTAGTGTGGACATGTTTATCTTGTAAAGTAATGTTCTAACGTCTCAATGAACTGAAGTTTTGTGACCTTTAGACTTTTTTCACGGTCCTAACAACACAATTTTAAAGAGGCAGTCTCGCGAGCTAGTCCACTCCGAGTCCAATAAGAATGTAACACTTTTTATTAATGGCTTGTAGGAGTTTCAAAACACATAAATAGTTTTTTACTTTACATACTCCTCCATCAGGCTTATTAAAAGTTGTATAATGTGAAGGAATAGGTTGTAATTGATGGGATTTTGTTGTTATCAAACACTTTCTTTGATCAAAAGCGTCACATCTTCATACAACATCCAGGTTTTTAGAGGTATGTTTTAAATTATGTGAAATAGAAACAGGGTTTCCAAGGTGAAAGACATTGCTTCCTACCAGAATCGAACCCACGAACCCTCGCATATGGCATCAATCGCCAGCACTCAGGGGCACACGCCTTAAACCACTAGGCCAAATCCCCATCTTCAAAAAAGATGGTTTAAATTATGTTTTAAATTAGAGTTCGTTAGGGGAGACAGCCTCTTAAAAGTATCTAGATACTGGGTGCAAGATGTAACAAACTTGAGATTTATTGTATAATGAAAAGTGATGAAACAGTCCTGAATAATGAAAAATATGAAGAAAAAATATTGAAAACAATATTGATTAACATCAATGAAATTAGTCAAATCAATTAATCAATGAAGTAAAATGATCAGAAATCAATCACATTAAACAACAATGAAAGCATCTAAACAGTCATCTACCGCTTTGAAAGGTGGCACAACGTAGGAGTGGCGGTCGACTGGTGCCAACGCCCGCTGAGAACGTTTTTGAGAGCGGCAGGTCCATGTCACAGAATCTAGGTCTGAGAATAAGCTCTGCAATAGAATGATGTGGTTTATCTGAAGATAAGTGCTTTGAGGACTGACTCTCTCTCTTATTGACATACAGTTGGTTTAATTGACTGAACAATCTTGGAAACCTAGTGACATGACCACTCATTGGAAAGCTCGTGGAGAGCACTCTCTGATCATACCATTGGTTTGATAATTGAATCATCCTGGAAGCCTAGTCACATAATCATTCTTTGGAAAGCTCTCAAGGAGCACACTCTGATCCAACCATGGGTTTGATGATTGAACCATTCTGGAAACCTATAAAGATGACCACTACTTGGAAAGCTTTCAAGGAGCACTCTCTGGTCATACCATTGGTTTGATGACTGAATCATCTTGGAAACCTAGTGACATGACCACTCATTTGAAAGCTCTTGGAGGGCACTCTCTGATCATACCATTGGTTTGATGATTGAATCATCCTGGAACCCTAGTCACATGACCACTCCTTGGAAAGCTCTCATGCAGCACTCTCTGATCATATGATCAGGGGCAGATCCACGATTTTGGGAAAGAGGAGGCGCACTGTGCTAGAAACATTGAAATCTGTGGTGAATTTCAATGATTTGCTCCAAATTTCAGAATTTCACGGTCAATTTTACAGATTTGTTGGCCGAAAGGGGGGCGTGCGCCGAGTGCGCCCCCTTGGATCCGCGCCTGTATGATACCACAGTTTGATGATTGAACCATCCTGGAAACCTCATCACATGACCACTCATTGGAAAGCTCTCTCGAAGAACACTCTCCAATCGTACCGATGCGCTATTTCCACCATCGAGACAACATTAAGAACACCTATCTGTGCATGTATCACATGAAAATACCTTTAAACGGCTGAATTTTACAATCTCCAGTCGGAGAAGTTGCAGGCGTAATTTCAATTTTTCCTGTGGAAACGACTGAAAATATCAGATCAGTAAATCTGAGGTGAGCACGGGTACGAGGCTTAACCCAGCGTGGTGGAAATTCAAGTTCAGCTTATCAGAACAATAAACAGATGACAGGTACAGTACTTTGCACAACTGACCTACCTCAGCTTCCGTGCCACGTACCATCGCGTACGACATGTAGCATCATGCACGTATCTTCCACCGCTGTCGGGCACCGCCATGGAAGGCACGGAGTGAAGACATAACGTCATTCGCCTGTGGCGCGCAGATGTCACACAGAAAAGATGCGTGACGTACCAGTACCACACACAATGAAAAGGAGCGTACCTTCCGCGTGACATACGTGGATAAAGGTAGGTCAATTGTGCTCCGTACTGTACAGCGTACACAGGTGATGACAAGGCTTTGAACCAGAGGGCGGCACTGCAAAGTGGAGTCATCAAAATGCCAGCACCATCTACAATGAAAACAGTCTGTTCTGTTGACACAGCGGTGCACCTCCACCATCTCCACCTCAAGGGGAACCTGTTGCCATAATCCCGAACCCTCTGTTGCAGTTTATCATCCTAAATCTAAATCTTACCATTATCAAAAACCGCATTAGGATCAGCAATGCTAGACACTTCTGACAGCGTCTCCGACTTGCTCATCTTCAGACGGGCGTGATCATTCTCCGCGATTAAAGGTGGACGGCTAGAATGTGACTGTAGACGGAAGGAATTGCCGCGAAGGAGGGTGGAATCTGGTAGGCTCGCACAGGCCTTGGACACGGCAGGTTCAGACCCACGCTGAAAGAAGAAAATTGAGTAAGCATTAGATGTGTGCATGATTTGGTCTGCAGTACCTTGGGCCAATATACTGGGACATGAGGGGTTGATATAGTCATAGACTTGTGGCCTAAACGAGGCTTCATGACTCGATGAGACTCGATTAGTTGCAAGCCTGTGTACAGTGCCGTTACTGAACGAAACAGGGCGACTGGCAATTTCTTAGTTCCAGCAAGTCGCAAGGCTGCGTATATTGACCGTTTCTGGCGATTGACCAGTTGCCTCCAGTTTCAGCTAGTTCCTCCCAGTCGCCAGTAGCTCAGTGGGTGACAATTAGCAAGTACGATGTACGCTAGGTTTTACTTGCCCTCCAAGTGTGGTGAAGATAGAGCAGTACACCAGCTGGAGGAATGGGCTTCTCATAATTATATGGGCTTTTATACATGTCTAGAGATGAAGCCAGCAACGACATCTTTAGATGTCGTGTCAGTTCCATCACCAAAAACAATGGCGCCAGCAATGGTTAGCAGTCCTGCGTCTGCTCAGAAGACATGACAATGAACTCCACACCGCCTCCCCTTGCTTGTATCTTTCCTGAAAGGGCGATAGGCCATCGCACAACCTCAAGGCATTCGAGAAAAAAAAGTCTAATAGAATCTGACATTTAAAACATGTAATAAACTAATTATTTAGAACTAGAATAAGTAACTTCCAATCTCACCAAAACTTTTCCCAATAACATAATGGATCCGTGCCGAGTGGAATTTTATAGATTTTTAAAGCGCCATGGTAACAATGCATAAGGAATTATGACCTAAAGTGCAGTTAATAGCTGTTAATGCTCGTGGGCGGCTCGAAGCAGAATTAATTGCATTTTGATAACAAAAGGCATCAATGGCAAGATGACCTTGGCCTTTTTATCAATGATTTTGATGGATTACCGAGTAAATCAATCATGATCTTCGCCTTTGTATCCAGACTTGGATGGATTTCAATCTATGACCTTGGCCTAATTGTATCATTTCAAAATCAATGACCTTGACCTTTGTATCCAGAACTTGGATGGATTCTAATCAATGACCTTGGCCTAATTGTATCATATCAATCAATGACCTTGGCCTTTGTATCCAGAACTTGGATGGATTCTAATCAATGACCTCGGACTTTGAACTTGAATGGATTCTAATCAATGACCTTGGCCTAATTGTATCATTTCAATCAATGACCTTGGCCTTTGTATCCAAAACTTGGATGGATTTCAATCAATGACCTTGGCCTTTGTATCCAGGATTTGGATGGATTTCAATCAACCTTGACCATGACGTTTTTGTATCAGGGACTTGGATGGATTTTTCTGGTGAACACCAAAGCAGGGTTTTCCTAACACCAAACCATTAGAATGATGAAGACGGTTTTTACTTGTAAAATTGGGTTAAAAAATACATCAGAGAAAAGATGGTCATACTATCCTCACCCCAGAAGAGGTAGGCTACATGCACACATTAAAGGTAGAGTAGACTCATGCAATTGTCCTAATTAGCAGGTCACTTTATCATGCAGCTGAGGTGAAACATTCTGCCTGTCAGGAGATTAATAGGAAGGGGGGGGGTCGGGTATCGAACCAAACCAAGAAATAGGCTACATTAGAGGCAGATAAGTCCAGAAGGGGGCACTACCAGTCAAGAACTACCAGTCACAGTCATGAAAGGAGTATTGGGAAATTGGTTTTTATGTTCAGGTGAGCAGATAGCCAAATGGCACAAAATGGCGAGACCCCAACAGCACTAGATGGCACCAATATCAATCAGCCAACACCAATCTATCATAAATGAAAGATATTTGAAGCTGATGCCACCTTCTGGTGTAAAGGGATACTAATTCATGCACATTTAGTCATCTCATTGTCCCTTTAACAGATACCCCGGGAGAACCTAACATTGAGGAGTTTAGATAGTTACATGGTGTCTAACCTTGTGCAGCGCGACCTGAAATTTGAAAGAAACTGAAATGAAGTCAAAGGGGGTATAGAAAAGATAAAGAAATAGTCAGAAACTGGATTTAGGAATCCACTAAAAATGTTCCCTTAAAATCGTAATAATCACAAAAACAGATATTGGTAAGATAGCCAATATATCTCGTCATTGATTTTCATCAACACTTGTGTCCACAGGCCTTAAGCAATCCTAGGCTTTCATTAAGTCTTAATTGACAGGGGCATTATGTATGCAGCTGAACCAACACAATATCCAGGTGATCGGAACTGTCTCGCCTATTGGTCCACTGATGAGATATGGAACGCACACACGCAGGTCAGAGAGGGATATGTGTCCGTGGACTGACTCAGAAATTCACCTCAGCTATAGAGGCTATGCACGTGACGTCATCAGCGAGGTGACGCCATGTTGGATGGAACGTTGTGACATGCTGACGCAGTGCATCTGACCACGTGCTCCGTCATTTTCCATCCAACACGTGGCGTCATACCCACTGATGACGTCATTTGATGACGTCAGTGCATAGCCTCTATAGGCCTACACCCGTTCCCATCTTTGCCACTTAAACTCCCGCAGCATTCTCATGGTTCAAACTCAAAGATAGGTATGGGCCACCATTTTTTTACACAACAGCAGCGCCATGGGAATGTAGGCAGCAAAGACGGGAATCATTCTGCTTTAGCCAGGCCAATTTCACCCTTATAAGTTAAAATATCTCTGATGTTGGATGAATATCAAAATGAAGTAAACTGAAAAAATCTCCTATTTAAACAAAAAAAATTCCATGTCCTCAAATCACACAAAGTAGAAATCATCAAATTTGAAGAGAAAAGAAGAAAATTAAACGTTTGAGTTAGAATTCAATTAAAATATGTTGATGAATAAACATTTACCAGGATGGGACTCCCAGGGGGAAGGTTGCTCTGAAAGAGATGCGGTGGTCATGACGACTAGCAATGTTGAGTTTCCATGGTAACGATGATGATGGTGATGGCGGTGATGACAATGAACACCTTGTAGCCTATTTTTCTGTCCAAAATAACAATACCATCACCAACGAAACTTCCTTTAGAACAGAAAGACAATGTGGAATGTCCCTTAACCACAGGAGGAGACAAATTGAAGGAAAAGTATCCCAAAGTGAACAAAAGATTTACCCAAGAGGGGCTCCTTTTCAAAGGACTTGGACTCTGAAACACGACGTATATATCAAGTGAATAACATGCCAGCAGGGAAGATTTTCAACTGGTGTATGCACAATCAAAGAGATTTATGCATCAACAGTGCTTCACTCCAGGGAAGCATTCTTGAAGCACTAGCGCAGCAGAAGAGCACTTTCAAAGTACAAGCAGTGGTCTGCAGCTGTGCTGCATTTCAATGCGGGAAAGCCAGTGTTTCTGCCAGAGGGTACCAAGGGTACGAAGCTAGTACCCTCAAAGGAACAGAAAAGGGCCATTTTCTTTGATTTCATGGGTTTTTTGCTGATTAAAATGAAGAAATTAGTGCCCTCAAAAAAATTTCTGACAGAAACCCTGAAAGCAATGAGGATTGAAAGACAGTTCAGACCCTTTTCGGCCACGATAGTTCGGCCCTTTCCACCTCAAACCACCTCACACGGCTTCCGTGTAATAAACCAGTAACTTCCCAAAATAATTTGGTGCAAATTACCTTAAAACTTCTCGTGAAAGTTTCAAAATACTCATAAGCCTAAAAATGGTGAGAAATAAAGCATAAAACAAAGAACTATTGAAAAATACTCTAGTTTCACTTTTATGTGGTCTGTTCGTTTGGGGTTGATCTTATTCAGGTGTCCGGGATTCTTCTTATTCAGGTGTCTAGGATTGATCTAATTCAGGTGTCAGGGATTCTTCTAATTCAGGTGCCTAGGATTGATCTAATTCAGGTGTCGGGGATTCTTCTTATTCAGGTGCCTAGGATTGATCTAATTCAGGTGTCAGGGATTCTTCTAATTCAGGTGCCTAGGATTGATCTAATTCAGGTGTCGGGGATTCTTCTTATTCAGGTGTCTAGGATTGATCTAATTCAGGTGTCGGGGATTCTTCTTATTCAGGTGTCTAGGTTTGATCTAATTCAGGTGTCCGGGATTCTTCTTATTCAGGTGTCTAGGGTGGACTGATCTAATTCAGGTGTCGGGGATTCTTCTTATTCAGGGCCCATATTCATAAAACTTCTTACGCCTACATGTGACACTTACCCTTTGTTCAACACAAAAGATAAGTAGCCTATCACACTTCGACTTATGTACGTTTATGAATATGGACACAGGTGTCTAGGATTCATCTAATTCAGGAGTCTGGGATTCTTCTAATTCAGGTGTACATGATTCATCTAATTCAGGAGTCTGGGATTCTGCTTGGTACCGGTACATGGCGATGGATGCAGACAACTAGTGACTAGGCCTACAATAGAAACGTTTTTGCCCTCTTTTTCTCTGATTCATCCTGAAAGAAATCAACAACCTCATATCAAGTAAATGAAAATGCCATGAAACCAAAGGTAAAGGAAAGGAAAATTCAAGCAAAGGTGAAAAATCAAAAATATTCCCTGTCCAGAAGATCAATGGGTATACCCGATGGAGTTTAAAATACAACAGAGTGTAAGTTCAGGGAGTAGGCCCAATGTTCTCATTTGAGAAGGCCAAGGCAGTTGAACAAGATGGTTGGGGCCTGTTGCAAAGGGCAGCCAGCAACTGATAGGGGTTCTAGAACCATCAATTCAGAATAAGGCCCCTTTGTACTGCCAGGGGGTGCCAGTGATGCTGAGCAGTTGTTGCAGAGGGCTAAAGGGGCCTTATGCATGCATCAGTTGCAAGTTTTTTTCTGACTGAAAGACATCGCTGATTTTTCAGTTTTTCTGGGTTATCTCAACTCCATCAAGTATACCCATCTCCGCCACCTGTAACTGGCTGTATATGATTACCCATGATTTTAGGATTGGTCTCGGCTTCGACTCCACCTAACAGGAAAAAAATATCAAAATATCGTCATGTCCGTCAACCACTCAGACACGAAGTGTAAGTAGTGGAAATACAGGATATTATACTTGCGACAAGCTGGGATTTAGTCTGAACTAACAGTCACCTGTTACTGACACAGTATGGGAGAGAACTATATGCAAACAAGGCCATGTTGACCAATAAAATCAATGACCAATGTGGTCGCTTCCACGGCAGCACTTCCGTCTCTTCTAAGAACAAAAGCGTTTAAAGTGAAAACAGTCTGATCAATAGTTAACCCTCTAACGCAACAAAAAGGACTCAAAACTCAGTGCCCATGAACGGTAGGCAGTATACTCTTAAGAATCAAGTATGATGGACCATCATCCCACTCAGAATGGCGCCAGCTCAGGCCTCTACAGCTAAATTCTCCCAAAGGCTTCCTGGCAAAAATTGAAAAGTATGGCAGGGACACTACAAGCAGCTTCAATCAGCTTACTTCTACTTGGCAGCAAATTCTAGCTCAGCAAGTCCTAGTTCAGCAAGTCCTAGTTCAGCAAGCCCTAGTTCAGCAAGCCCTAGTTCAGCAGTCCCAATTCAGCAAGGTCTCGTTCAACAAGCTCTAGTTCAGCAAGTCCTAGTTCAGCAAACCCTAGTTCAGCAGTCCCAATTCAGCAAGGTCTAGTTCAGCAAGTCCTAGTTCAACAAGCTCTAGTTCAGCAAGTCCTTTGTTCTGCACATGACTTTGAGTAGAACTTGTACTCACCCTGCGCATATTACCGGACTGTTCGATGGATGGAGTCTTTTTATGTGCAAAAGCATCTCTTTTGGCCTGGAAAGGATGGGCAAAATGTCACATCAATGGATCGAAAAGTTATGAATTGCATTATCAGCTCAAACATGTCAAAAGATGCCCAATCTCGGCTGATAAGATGCCCCATCTCAACTTTTAAGATTCAGGTCTAAATGAAGTTTACCTGTAGGCCCAGCAGCCATATCATCATGGACTCATGGTTGTCAGCAGTGAACATGTGTTCTTTACCCTTGGACCTGCAAAGGAAAATTGAAGTTTATCACACTAGATCTGAACATTACAAATTAATCATACAGCTTCTTTCTTGACATTCTCGACTCGTGCATGGTCGCTTGAAAAAGCCAGCAAGCAGCACACTCGGCAATATTGCAAGAGATCTACTCGCCAGCCACCACAGGCTAGGTGATGTCGACTTTGGTACTGTTTGACAATGGGCGGTGAGCATCACTGGCGATAGGATTCCATGCATCGCTGTCCAGCGCACAGTCAACAGCCGATTTTACAAGGCGCAAGTAGGAGCACTGACCATAGGCTGCAAGTGATGTATCTGAGAAATGATGCAGCTCGGTTTGTTCGTTTGCAATCAGATCGCTGACGATATTGCTTAGAGTGCTGCTGGCTTTAGACAGCATCGTTAAAACATGGCATGTTTTTGTTTTTATTTTGTTCACACTGTTTGAAACAGATGTGCAATTCCCAACCACTGGCCTCTACTCAGACTGAAGTGTGCATGTACAGGCTTCACATAGGGAAAAAGAACAACAATGGACATAAGTAACTTGACTGGGCTGTTGCGTAGGCCTAGAATGCTTTCGACATCTACGACAAGTTGTCGGTTCAAATGCAAGCTGCAGCACTTTGTCTCAAGCTCTCCATGGGCATGATGGAGTAGGCCCACGCCACAATCTGTAAGTGAAATGAACATTTTTGTTCGTGGTTTGGCACGACAGAATCAAACTTACGTAATAACAAACTGATTGTTCATGTCAAGATTTAAAGAGATGGAAGATCCGCCGATCTCGATGCCCCCCAACGGCGGCTTGCTCCCAGAATCCTCTGGGCCCTTGTACCAGATTAACTGACATCCGACTTCCTCAAACAGGTACCAGTGTCGTCGTTTGGACTTGAATTTTCCAAGGGCTGAAAGAGTAAGGAATAAAGAAGTGAACTCTTTGATTGCTGGGTGCAGCAGTACCAGGTTTACAAACTGGGGACATGTTATTTGAGCTGAGGTACACAACTGGGGACATGCCAATGACTGAGATATTCTAATTGGGGACATGCCAATGATTCACCGGGGACATGTCAATGATGTGGCTGAGATATCCTAATTGGGGACATATCAATGCGACTGAGTATACAAAATGGGGACATATCAAAGGCAAACTATCAGTGAAATTACCTCCCTATTACAATAGAGACGTCCAATAGCAAACCATCCGAATGACGTCAGTTTCATTGTGCTTTTCTCACCTTCAACAATGTGGTCGCTCAGTCATGTCAGTAAAATATAGTTGTTATCTAATGCTTATCCGACTTTTCTGGTAAAAATAGAGTGCCGGTAAAAATAGAAACCGGGTGGTATGCTATTGAACCTCCCCTTGCGGACACCTCTAACAGGAGGACACTTCTCAAGTAAGGACACCAATTTCCAGTCCTAAACAAGTCACTGGCCTATTCATTTTAACATCTGTAACCAGGACACCTCTTAACTAGGACAGTTTCTCATGAGTCCGAAAGGTGTCCTTAATAGAGAGGTTCCACTTTACAATAGGAATGGAGACAGATGTGAAATATAAATTGATTCCTGTCCGACTGTCTCCATCTGTGACAAGCCAGAAATAGCGAAAACAACTTTGGACAAAACAAGTTGTGAAGTGATTACTGGGATAATCTATCTCATTCTTTTTTGGCAACAGCTGATACAATTTGTTTCAGGTTCCTGTCCATCCGGTAGTCTTACATCATGCAGCCCCCAGACCTAAATTTCAGTGTCCCCCTCCCCCTCCCCACGGAACAATGCTACTATTCCAACCACTCCCACAAAGAGCAACTTACCCCCACCGGGTTTGTAATAGAGGTAACCTGAAAGGCTGTGCCAGCCAGCCATGGCTAAGGAATGATTTGGTCTGAAATGCCTCCGTCAACCAGGTATACCGGTACCCATTCTTATCTGAAAAGGGAAAAAATATGTATTTGAGTTGATTATAAATATAGATTTGCAGACCTGATTCAGTAATCACCCTTCTTCCTTCATAAAGGCTGAAGAGTACATCTACTTGCATTAAGTGATTTGCCAACGGCAACAACACCAACAAACACGAGAAAACCTTTGCTGTTTGGTCAGAAATAATCTGAGGCTGTTATAAAGTGCCTTTCACTGCAGCACAGTGTCAAAGGTGCTTCACGTTATTACCACAGTCTCCCCAGAAACCTTTCTGGGGAAGTCAAGGAGCGGCTCATTCTGCACATCACTTGATAATTTTTCAGACCAGTTGAGAGTACAGGGCAGGGGCGGATCCAGGATTTGGGAAAAGAGGGGGCCCCCTGTGCTAGAAACATTGAAATCTGCGGTGAAATTTCATAATTTCATGGTAAATTCTGCAGATTTGTTGGCCGAAAGTGGAGGTGAGCACCCGGGGTGCCCCCTCTGGATCCGCACCTGGAGTAGGCCTGCAAAATAGCGACATCACTGGGTTAGAACCCAAGGCATCTCAGTTACGAGTCTAACACTCTTGCCACCGTGCTACATTGCGACTGTAGAGTACAAAACAAAAGCCTCGCACAGACGCGTCTAGACAAATATTGACGCCAGAAAATGTGTTGGTTTATGAAGTGAACAGGTGTACGTGAGACAAACGCTTGAAAAATAAATTCGGTCAACAAGCATTTCAGACAAAAATCTATCGTCATGAGTGAGATTTTGATACAATTGTTATCTTATGGATTTTTTCTGGTCATAAAAAATCGAATGGATTGAGCGGAGTATGTCCCATTTCTTACAAAATACAGCAGTCCGTGTCTGCACATCGGAGGCAATGGTACATTTCATGACAGAAATACCGTAGTTCTGAATAGACCAATAATTTTTCATCTTCTGACCTCACCCTGCCTTGAATGAAGCCAATTAAATGGATATACTTCATCCCCAACTGGATAAGAGCAGTCTGTATTTTATATACCAAGTCCCTTCTTATCAGCAATCCGTACGGTTACATCATTCTGTTGGTTTCGTGTCATGAATCGTTTAGCGCAGATAAAGCTTTGGAACTTTGTACTTGATTTTTCCATCTTGGCCGAAGCCATAGCATTATTGGCCCTGGTAAGTAGCCTACGGATCTGAAGCTACTCATGTTCCTCACTTGGATGGGGTCTTTTACTTGCCCTTGCAAAGGAACAAGGTACAAGGCAAGAGGGCTTCCTGTCCCATGCGACGGATGTGAAGCTTAGGAACTGACAGACATCAGAAATTTTGGCACAGGCCAATCAGGATAGGATCAATAGATCCAGGTATGAAGAGGGTTGTGTTGACGTCATGTGCCTTTGACGTCACACATTCAATGACCCTTTAAATTCCTGCACAAACTAAAACAGATAATTTTAAGTCGAGGACTGGAGTAGGCCTACAAGTGTTTGGTTGTATTGGTGGAAATTAATGATTGGCCGATAACGATAGCAGTGGTGTACAAAAGACAACAATGACACTTCGTAGTGTAGGCTGCATGAATAATGCAGCAGAAATTTCAGTGCCTGTCACAACTTCTGGTCACTGACGCCTGGGGCAGGCATTTATTGCCTTGATGCCACCTACTTCAGGCCAAAAGTACAGGCATTTATCGACTTTGTACCACCTATTGTATGCTTGGCCAAAGGTGGAGGCATCAATTGTCATTGTGCCACCTGGCCTAAGGTCCAGGCATCTTTTGTCATTATGCCACCTATTGTATTACTCACTACTGACCTATTAAGGTCCAGGCATCTTTTGTCATTATGCCACCTATTGTATTACTGATCTATTAAGGTCCAGGCATTGTCATTATGCCACCTATTGTATTACTGGCCTGAGGTCCAGGCATCTTTTGTCATTATGCCACCTATTGTATTACTGGCCTAAGGCCCAGGCATCTTTTGTCATTATGCCACCTATTGTATTACTGGCCTGAGGCCCAGGCATCTTTTGTCATTATGCCACCTATTGTATTACTGGCCTAAGGTCCAGGCATCTTTTGTCATTATGCCACCTATTGTATTACTGGCCTATTAAGGTCCAGGCATTGTCATTGTGCCACCTATTGTATTACTGGCCTAAGGTCCAGGCATCTTTTGTCATTATGCCACCTATTGTATTAATGACCTATTAAGGTCCAGGCATTGTCATTGTGCCACCTATTGTATTACTGGCCTAAGGTCCAGGCATCTTTTGTCATTATGCCACCTATTGTAGGCCTATTAATGACCTATTAAGGTCCAGGCATTGTCATTGTGCCACCTATTGTATTACTTGCCTAAGGCCCCGGCCTCTACTGTCTCTGTGACACCTATTATTGGCCTGAGGTCCAGGCATCAATTGTTTTTGTGCCAACTATAGGCCCCAGCTCCAGGCATGTGTATATTACCCGAATTCCTCGAACCCTCAACAGATGAGACGAGTTTGCTCCTATCCTCATTATAGGCCCACATTCCAGGCAGCTCCTCATATTTTCCAATAAACCACTTGAAATGTGAAGTGCGGGAAGGCCTGGTTTGTCTCGTTTGGGAGAGTATAGCAACATGCAAGCAAACATCGAGTTGAATGCTCTCACCCCTTAGATGAATGATTCAGGCCATTTGAAGCCTGGTTTAGGTCAATGTCCGTTCAGCATTCAAACTGACATCCTGTGAGGTGTTTGTATTAGATTTTTCCATCAGGGCCAAAGCCATAGCATTATTGGCCCTGGCAAGTACGGAAGAGGCCATCTCAAGCTACTCATGTTCCTCACTTGGATGGGGTCTTTTACTTGCCCTTGCAAAGACAAAAGGTACAAGGCACCACGGCTTACTGTCCCATGTGATGGACTGGAGAGCCAGGGATGATTAATCCCATATAGTCCAGGATTTGAACCCGGGTACTTCTGGGTACTAAGCGGACGTGATAACCACTCGGCTATCAGGGCTTCTCGCCGCTTGTTAGGGCAGATGCCTGAAACCTGGTGGTCAATTCATTTTAGCAATCAAACCTACATCCCATAGGTGACAGGCTCACACACTTTCACTACACCACTACTGCACTTCCGTTGACGGACGGCCACACACTTTTCAAATGTTGCCACAACTGATCGTGTCTGTCGTTTGCATGATTAGAACTAAGCGGAAAATGATAACGCGACTACATTTAATCGCGACCATGCATGATGGTAACCATAGATATGAGTCCAATCAAGCATTGTTACACATCAGATCACGGAGTGATTAACATATGACATTTAATATAGTATCACGAGTGGAGGATGTTATTTATCAACTTAGCATGACCTGTAAATTACAAATCAAAACAGATTTAGCCTTGTACAGTACTTTAGCTACTCTTGTTTTACAACGGACACCAAAATTTCCAGTGAGAGGACATTTGTCCCGGGACATTTCATGCAAGGACATTTCCGAACTTTGTCCTTGGATATTTGTAAAAATTTTCTGGGGGCCCCCATGTGCCCTCCTTTCCGGAAATCCTGGATCCGCCCATGGTACTTTCATGCCACACATATCCTGTCATTTGGACTAACCCTGGTGCCGGTTTGCGGCATACCAGACACTCATCAATATTATAAACATTGCTATCAACCAATACCATTCATTATTAATATCTTCATTCACTGCCCATAATTGGATAACTATGGCTGGGGGCCTTCACAGAGGTCTCTTCCTATTTTAGGAAATACATACTGGACAATCTTGCCAATAAGCAAGAACAAGAATCAAGGATGATGTTAGGTTTTTTGTCAGGCGACTAACACAGGTAGGTTATTTTCACGCCAGAAATCAATGGAAATAACGTAGAATGAAGAAACTTCGAGGACATCGCTCGCAGTCCCACACCGTGACGTTAGTTCCATATATTTATGGAGATAATTAGTCACGTTGAATACAAAACTGTATTTATAGGGAAACCTTTTGAAATATCATAACGGATTGATCTTGTTGTCAAAACAGCGTAGTACACAGTTCAATATCACTTCTCCGACAACTCGGTGACAAAGAGCAATCGTGTCCGAATGTGTCACACAGTCTGATGCGTTATGCAGTGTTGTTATATCAGTAAAATGTCATTGTATCGACATGAGGCAACTATCATTCCAGAAGGACATGAATACTTAATCTACGGCTGAAAATAACGTCTCTGTGTAGTAAAACCTACCGGTATCCTACGGAATATACAAGTTCGGTCATGTGACTTGCTTGAAATTAGCGCACAGCGTGTAGCATTATGACTCTGTTACTTGGAGCCACAGAAAGCACATTACCATTTGTATAACAAAAACAAAGCAGGACCTTGGTCAGAAAAGTAGAAACAGCTGTTACATGTATACTGCAGGGAATAAAGTATTTTTCTAATGAAAGGCCCAAAATTGGGCCGAGATTGGCCCAAGCTGGCCACCCCGGATGGATGCTTGACCCAGCTTGCACCAAATTACGGTAAGTCTGTGTATAGCATGATAGCTGTACTGAATATGTTTTGTGGTCTAATGCAGGAGGAAACCAGATTCTCAGAGGAAAACTTTGTATCAAATGATGAATTTGTACATCTTGCACACTTCGTCACAAGGCTGAGAATTCCCCGAAAAAACAACAGGGTGATGGGCCTATTAGATTTTTCTTACACCGGGTGATTAATGAAATTTATTTGCTGCTCCTTACGCTGAATTTGCACATTTCAATGAACCGCCCACGTGTTTGACAACATTCTGACAAAGTATCCTTATGAATTATGCAAGACATACCCATAAATACCGTGAAGGATACCTCCATTTAGCATCTGAATGCAAAATAAGCATTGATTTCCGTTGAAGCTCTGGGGTAAAGTTGCCAATTTCAGCTTAAACATCATCTACCAGTAACTTGAAATTTCCCAATATCTGTATAAAACTACAACCTGGGTTTTTGTAGGCCTATACAATGTGGGCATATAGGAAAATTTTTATAAGATTTTGATATGGCCAAAGGCCGAAAAGAAAGTTTGCAAATTTTTAGATTTTGGAGGCAATGTCATGCACTAGTCCTAGGAGCTAGGCAGTCAAACTGATCAAGCATACCGGTAAATAGTAAGTGACTCTGACAATGCTTTGGCCCTGACGAAAAAATCTATTAGCGCAGTGGCATAATGGTTGGGGCTGTGGACTCGTGATCGGAAGGTCGCGGGTTCGATCCCCGGCCGTGTCACTCTGTAACTCTCAACTGGTCTGAAATGTCCATCGTGTGTGCTATCACAGGCAAAATGACGTACATTACGGCGGACGTACAGCTACTTTTATATCCGCCGTATAGTACAATGGATCATCCTCTGGACGTCCGGTGTACGTATGGCTTACGTGCGGAAAAATATGTCCGCCAAGTATATGCCATACGTATGGCATACGTACGGCATATATACGCCATATATACGCATATATACGTACGGAATATATATGCCATATATCCCACGTACATACAAATTGAATCTAGCTACTTTTATATACGGTATATATACGCAACCAGGACTGGCGGACATATGCCGTATATACGCCATACGTCCGCCAGATGTACGTCATTTTCCCTGTGATTGTGGCTGCCCTTTGGTTTCTACAGAAAGGTTTCTGAATCAATCTCACCCATCCCCTCAGCTGGATGGCTTGTTTACATACAGGACAGCAGCAGATGATCGATGTGACACTAACAACTGGCACAGTCTAGTAACGTTCAACATGTTGGAAACCAAGCTGTCTATATCAATGATTGATTATCTCTAGGCCAGGACGCAATGTGCCTGTCATCACGATAAGATCGGCTGTCAGAGAGTGGTGCAGTGGAACCAATCACCTCTACTTACACTACAAACGAAAGTCCGAACTTCTCCTGCGTACACGACAGAAAGGCGCGCGTAGATAAGCCTGGGCCTACAACGTCCGGACTTCCTACCACGGATGACATAAGTGGGTCTAGATCAAGTCCAGACTTGACCCGAGCTTCTACTTCAGGTGTAAGCACAATTATCTTAGTTCCGGACCGTGCGACAGATGGCGTTGCGATAATTACATGTGTTATACATTGAGCGACCCGCGGATTTGACCTTCGAATTCACCTGTGATTGCTGGGTTTCATACTAATTGGATGTGTAGTGTAAGTGCTCTGTTGGACAAACCCGGACTACTTCTGAGTCCGGACCAAAAGAATCCCGGACTTCTCATTCAGGTGTAACTACAGCTATCATCTGGTGCCTGTCACATCTGAGGTCTCGGGTTCGATTCCTCTTGTACCCAGTATGTGATAAAGAAGGCAATCTCTTTGACAGAGCAGGTTTCCTCCAATATTATCTAAAGAGCAAATATTAAACGGGCCAAGTTAGAGCTCATGGTTTTCAGCTCTATTTTTTTCTCTCAAGACAGACGACAACGGACCTATTGTCCGTTATTCTGATATTTCAGGAAAAGTTTCTCAAGAATGTTCCTTTTTTCAGGACTTAAATCTTTGAAGTATTTTTTGTGTTTGTTGGCACACTCAATGGAAAGTCTGAGTTCTAGCAATAGTGAATCAAGACCAGGGATGACCAACAACATTTTATGATTGTTTTGAGCAAATTGCATTCAGCAAAAGAATGACATGGTCCAACTGCTAACAAACTGTGAGAGCAAACTGTCCACTTTCCAGCAAGCAGATCAACTATTGGCAGACGACATCGTCAACAAGCATTATTAACATCTGAGCAGACAACATTGTTCAAGTGTGAGCAGACAACATCTTCAAAAAGATATTTCTCAAAACAGGAAGAAAACTTTGAAGAAAATTTGTTTGTTTATACAACCTGGATGATACCTCTTCAAGTTTTTACAAGATTTTCAACTCATTAGCAAATTGTGCCATGGAATATTTGATGAAAACATCCAATGTAAGGTAAATCAATAAAAAACTCTGAAGTCTCACCTTAGATTAGAATTTACAATCCGAGAACAACATATGGTAAGGTAATTATTCCAATTCTGCTGTATCCCCTAAGGTCAGATCACCAACAGGACGGAAGAAGCTCCCGTTATCGATTCCCCGCATCCTAGGCCTAACGCACATCGGCCTATGATCATTTTCAATTCAATCAATCTTCCTAGGCCGTCCTATTTATAACTCGGATCGATCGGAAGAACAAAACGGCAGATATGGAAATCCGTTGGATATTCCATTGCCTCTGGCTGTAGGGTAAGCTGGACTCGGACTGGTCCATTCAGGCTGGACAGGGGATCCTAACATGTCCCATTCATAAATAACCCTACCTACTCAAATGGTTATCTCTCTCATCATAGGCCTACTTGATAAACCACGATACTTTACTGAGAAGCCTCTATGGCATAGTGGTAACACACTGGCTGATGATGCAGGAGGCCCTGGGTTCAAATGAATGTGTTGACAAGTGTTGAAGATGAAATGTCCTGAATCTCCTCCTCTTTGTCCTCTGGAGGTTCGGTGTGCAGAGGATCCTATCTTGTGAAAGAACACTGAAATTTACAGTCTTCTTGGACTGAAACACTCAAACTTTCAGCATTCTTTGACTGAAACACTCAAACTCTCACTGTTCTTGGACTCAAACACTCGAACTTTCAGTGTTTTTGTACTGTTGGACTCAAATACTCAAACTTTCAGTGTTTTTGGACTGAAACACACTCAAACTTTCAGTGTTATTTGACTCAAACTTTCAGTGTTATTTGGACTGAAACACTCAAACTTTCAGTGCTCTTGGACTGAAACAGTCAAACTTTCAGTGCTTTTGCAGTGTGACACTCAAACTTTCAGTGTTGTTGGACTGAAACACTCAAACTTTCTGCATTCTGCGTTCTTGGACTGAAACACTCAAATTTTCAGTGTTCTTGGACTGAAACACTCTACTTTTTGTGTTCTTGGACTGAAACAGTCAAACTTTCAGTGGTCTTGGACTGAAATAATCAAATTTTTGGTGGTCTTGCACTGAAACACTCAATTTTTTTGTGTTCTTGGACTGGAACACTCGGACTTTCAGTGTTCTCATTATGCAACTTTGACTGATGAAGATCAATAAGTGAAGTTTGATTCACAGCAGACGATTTTATAAATGAATGAAGAAAATGACTTTAAGTGCAACAACCTACCGGCTATCTGGATGAAACATCCGGTGAATTAATGAGATCAGAATCGGAGAACATCCATCCAGTTATTCAAGGCCAAGAACAGGCCTAGTATGCAAATGTGACTGTTAGAATCAAATACTCCAGGTGATTACCCTATCTCCTCCGGGTTGACAGTACCGTAACAATAACATGCACGCAGTATGTGTTGTAATCAAATAAATGGTTGTTATTGATCGAAGCCTGCTCGGCGGCCGGGACACACTGCGCAACACTATAAGACTTTTCATGAAATATTCAGTGCCAATAATCATAATACTGGTGCCCGAACCATACCAATTATATAGTAAACAGTGCCTGATCCAGGGGACAACTACCTCCTGAATTTGAGGAGCCTTGATAGCCTAGTTGTTATCATGTCTGCTCAGCAAGTGGCAGGTCCCGGGTTCGAATCCCGGGCCATATGGGATTAATCATCCCTGGCTCTTCATGTCCGTCGCATGGGACAGTAAGCCATGGTGCCTTGTACCTTGTGCTTTTGAAAGGGCAAGTAAAAGACCCCATCCAAGTGAGGAACATGAGTAGCTTGAGATGGCCTCTTCCATACTTACCAGGGCCAATCATGCTATGGCTTCAGCCCTGATGGAAAAATCTAATGCAAAACAAATATACGTAGATACCTCTTGAATTTAGGTTCTAGAACACACCCAATTGATGAACAAGCCAGAAACAGTGATCACTTCACACAGAAATTACTTCTTCAAACTTGGTACAGATGTTTCAATCCAACATCCGAATTCAAAATCAGTAAAAATGAATTGAGTTTTCAATCAAAAACTTCCAAAGATATGCTTACATATTTTGGGGTGTAGGCCACTGGCGTGTGATTTCGCAATAAGACCTAGGATGTCAGGGTTATAAAATTGACCATAAAACTAAGCACAGTGAGGGGCATATTTTTCCGCCGAATGCGTCAGGTACGTACTTCCACTTAGGGACGAGTTTTTGTCTGACACCAGCAGGACACCAGCTGAATTGCTACGCAATTAGGAACAATTTGGAATTACATAACACGGACCCATCATTGAGGGGTCATGGAACATTTATGTATGAATCTACTGGTATTATTTACCATGTTCAATAAATCATGTGCGTTTTACACAATATATCCTTAAAGGGACCCTACAGACAACTAGCTATAGACACATATCATGCGGTCACTTCATCACAGGTGGCGCTAGCAACTGACGACCTATGAATTTGGGCTCAAATGTTGATGTTTAGTGTATTTCATTTGCAATACATGTCCAAGGTAGATTCTCATGCCAACTGATCAGTGTAATGAGCACATCAAAATGCCTGAGTGTGCGAAGGCTGCCAGTGCGGGTCCCTTAAAGGGGAGCTATCACTAGTGATAATACCAGTTGAAAGAAATTCTGGTGCTAAGGGGGGATCGAGACACTTGTTTTGAGAAAATACAGCGGACAAACTCACACTGCCATACATTTCAATACCCATCATCACCAGCCACAATTTAGATCTTCCCCACCAGCGTACCTGTTTTCGATGTCTTCTCCAGTGCCACCTATCACTTGCAGGTTCCCCCACATTATATCGAAGCAACTCCCCTTTAAAGGAGTTAGACGCCGAAGTTGTAAACACTCACTCACTGGTTCTCTATCCACGGACGCCTGCGGTGCTGCCACCTATTTTCGGTGATATGTACTGACGTGAATATCGTGAGTGAGTGACATCGGACCGGGAACCAGTCTAACGATCACGGGTGCTGCCACCTGCACGAAGGAATAAAACTAGTTTGCCGACCATATTTGTAAACAAACCAGCTTGTTTACAACTTCGGCGTCTAACTCCTTTAAGTCTTGAAGACCAAGACGACCAATCCATGTACCAAAACATTAAAGCAAATTAAACGTCAGAAAACTCCTTGTCGTTGTTTGAAAAACACTCTTTGTATCACTGACTCTGTTGCCGTTGGTAACACAATCGCAAGATAATGATGTGACCCTCACGATATAATTCTCATGGACGGATGGATGACCTCATTATGAACAGGCAGTAAGGATGATAACAGGTTGCAGAGGCAGATTGAAGACCGTGGAAACGATAAGATTTTAATGGGACCAGAGATGCTTGGGAATAGAACATTTGTTGTGTTTTGTGTGAATAATGGGAATAATGAAATTTGAAATAATGAACTTTATTGGGGGGCGTTGTCGGGACATGCGGTTGGAGGACGCAAAACAGGAACTTTCATTCTCATGGCCTAAAAGAATTAAAGGTACATGTAGTGCCAGGTTTTGATTCATGATGGTTCAGTTTTATACATCAGGATACCAGAGGGACTTGGGACCAAATTCAGCTTTGTAGCAGGCCTAACCATCAGTAGGCCCATGGGAAACCAAATAGGCCTACCTACATGTAGGGTTTGGGAATGATACAGAGATCAGCTACATGGTCCTCTGGTGCATGTTTGTACTGTAGGTGGGTGAACAGGTGAAGCTGGAGTGAAATGCACAGCAGGCGACGGGCCAGGAAAGCGACAAGAAGACTTACCAAATGACAACAGAGTAATCCACCTTACTAAATCATTTGTTCCCAACTAGAAGCGGCTAATATGACATTTCTTGCTAGGCCCATGACAGGACTGTCCCAGCACACAACAGATGCTTATCGATTGGTTGCTTATTCACCGGTTACTCAGTCGGTTCCCGCCTGACGTCCAGATGCGTCGCTATAGCAACGGACGCTGACGGCTTCCGTGTTAACCCACTGGTTGCCAAGGTGCATGAAGTTTCGGACGGATGATACTTTGATGATCAATTTTGATGCTGTGTTTTGGAACACGATGGAACCTCCCTTAACAGACACCTTTGCCAGGAGGACACCTCTCAGCCAGGACAGGCTGTTCCTCTTAATTTTGGCCTCTGTAATCAGGATCAGGACACCTCTCAATAAAAGGATGCACTGTCTGATCTTTCCAAGATGTTCTTCATATAGAGGTTCCATTGCAACATGTGTAGGCCTATCTATCAGAGTCCGGAATGGTGGATTGGCTGCCAGAGTGGTGCAGTGCAAGCATCAGCACCTGTCACCTCCCAAGGTTATGGGTTCAACTGATCATGTTCATACTGAAAGGGAATATCTAAGTTTTGACAGCGGGAGGAAACCAGAATGCCCAGAGAAAGCCTAGGCTGTCAGAGTCGCCCTCTATTGCATGAGGAATGGATCCAACCAGGGTTAGGCCATGTAAAAAAAATAATTGGTTAGCATCCCCTCCCGCCATGGAAATCACCCCCTCCTCAAAAATTTTTTTATTTTCTATTTTCAAAAAAACCTTTCAAAAACTGCCAAAAGAGTTATAAAATTACAAGGCTGGGATGCTTAAATAAAACAACACAGTTTTAAAGGATAGAAAGTAGTTTTTGTTTCAATTCATACCTATTACATTTGAAATTTCCTTCAGGTTGCCATGATTACCATGGTAACATGCATCTCAAACTCAATAAAAAATAAAATAAAAACCTCCCGCCCTCCTCAGAAAATTGAGAGTGGAAGGATGCTAACCAACTATTTTTTTTTACATGGCCTTAGAACCTGGAACCTCAAGTGATGTATCAGATTTTTCCATCAGGGCCGAAGCCATAGCATTATTGGCCCTGGTAAGTACGGAGGAGGGCATCTCAAGCTGCTCATGTTCCTCACTTGGATGGGGTCTTTTACTTGCCCTTACAAAGGCACAAGGTACAAGGCACCATGGCTAACTGTCCCATGTGACGGACTGAAGAGCCAGAGTGATTACTGGGTAATCCCACATGAATCGGGATTCGAACCCGGGACCTGCCGCTTGCTAAACACATGATAGAACCACGAGGCTATCAAGGCTCCTCTTTGCTCTGGAACGAAAGTGACGATGGATACCAACAGTCCAACAGCATATGATTCTTTATAGATGAAAAAATAAAGACAAATAGAGAGATTGACGGGCGTCATATTTACATAATGAATATCATCTCTTTACAATTAAGTCACAAGATTTACATGGTTTTTTCTCAACATATTAACTTTATACACAAATACAGGCACTTTACATAGCACATCACAAGACAATCTGGAAGAAGAACTTTGGTTATTGGAATTGACAAGTAAAAGTTTTTATGTACATTTCTCCACAATGCCGGCGAAGTTAACGATACTACCTGAGAATCTCAGGTTATTTACGGCTGTACAAATGCGAGGGGGAGCGGTTTTGAAGACCTGGGTGTGTGCATACTTAAGACAGAAACTTGAGAGAGAAAATTGCTCTCTTAATATTTTGCTCTCCCCTCCCCCCAGCCAGGGGGGGGGGGGAGGAGGAGGAGGGGGCTGTCATCATAATACAGCCCCTGGCTCTCAGGGGTCTAAGATATTTTCAATGACAGAGCGAAGATTGGACGCCATCTGCAAACCTGCGTCAAAACTAAGCATTTGGCGAACACCTAATCTTCCTCTGGCACTAAAGCCTACCAGTAATTCCTACTTCGACGCAAGACCATCGCCGGCGACCGACGCGTGATCTTGCCTTTGACGCCGACCCCGTCGTGTGATTTGGTCGGCGTCCGATCGCGAGGCTGTAATTACTTGAGTAATTTTATAACGGGTCACTGTCACTAAAAGTACGCTGGACTATGAATCAATTCCGCGAAGTCGGCGTCCAGATTTGATCGCGCGTCGAACGCCGATGGTCTTGCGTCGAAGTATGAACTAGGCTTAAGGAGGATAGAATGGCCGGTAACGAAAGGGTCAGGTCGATTTCTCTCAGCTTATAAGTACTCGAGGAAGAACTAGACAAGATGAGTCAAGTAACCATTATTAAATGCAACAATTAACTCTGGGAAGCTAAGAACTAACAAATTGCACAAATTTGAAAACCAACATCTTAATTTAAATGATTTCACAACATGGAGATGGTGCTGTTGGAGAATGATCGTTGGACATAATCAAGCAACATCATCATAATGTATTGTTCAACCCACGAACATGTGATACTAAAAAGTCGGTGAGAAGTCTGTGCTACCTCAGCTTATGACTTGCAGGGTACCAAGTCATAACTCATCTTTCCAACTCAAATTCATTTGTAGGCCTATGTCATACAATTTTAGAATAACTAACTGAACGCTAACAGTAGAGTTTTTAAGCTAATGCATGCAAATGAAACAATGGTTTTTGGCTACGCCCTTTTCTGATGCAACTTATACATGACCATTTCAGAAATTATACAATGCGACTTAACTTCACAAAAGATAACAATCTCGTAATCACCACAGTACAAAATTTCTTGTCGATATAATCAGTAAGGGACTCTATTGACAATAAGGAGGCAGCACTACACTGGCATATTCCTTTCAATAGGAAATTGACATGGGCCGTAACCTGAATGGTTTTCAAAAGATTTCTACGGCAGCCATGCCTAATCCATGGCGGCCAATAGTTCCCCATTTGGCACAAGCTGGAATAAAGGCCACTTGTACATGGATGTATGCGTTCTGTACAATTCACTGCCAGTGCCTTTTACTTTTAGGTACGGTGAGCGCACTGTAGGCCTTAAAGATGTCTTGATTCAAACAAGATGCTTCTACGTGACTTGAGTCCCTCCCACGGTAGTACACGGCTCTCCTTTCTTCATTTTTTTCACCTCTGTTTCACGGTTCCGTGATCGCCACACTTTGATCGTGTTGTCGTCGCTCGCCGTGACCAAGACTTCGGGATCTTTGGGATTGAACGCCACAGAGTTCACAACGTCTTTGTGTTCGAATTTGGTGAGCAGGATCCCGTAATGTCGGTCCCAGAGGTAGCCATNCGTAAGCTCTTTACAGCCACGCCCTGCAGCAGTTCATTTTTCGATTGTTCCGCCACAAAAGATAAAGATCCTGAGAATGCTCTTCGGAAGAGAGTTCTGTGTTAATGCCCAGAAGGATCCGATATTTGATTATCGTGAAATGACCTCGACGGGCTGGGTTTCATCGTAGGACAGTTACCATGGTTACACTACAGAGCCTTCTGTCACTTCCCAGGCATCCAGTACGATAGCAAGAAAACATGACGAACTGTTATGATCATTACCATCTCGTTTTCAGGCAAACGTCCAAAAAGTGGTCAACTCCACCTACGTCAAGCATTGTTTTGTAGGTAGCCTAATCTGCGTGAAATCGTTTCTCCCATGTGAAAGTGCAGTTATGATACTGGTCTTACTCTTTTCTCCTGGCAGTGGTACATGTACATTCCAGCAGTGAAATATAAATAGTCGTATAAATGATCTATACCACTAACAGGCATTTGTTATCCCGTCGGTGCTGTCGTGGTCAGATAGGGGTGTGGCTCACAGTCTCATCCTCAGTTTACTGCCGATCAATGGCTTGGTTGAACTGCGTACTCTTCATTTCCTGTGCCTCCTGGACCATGGCGCACAAGGCACAGAAACAGTGCATCAGCAGGTCGTTCACAAGGCCCCCGGCGATTCCTTTCTGCTCCCGAATCTTTCCTCGAACGGTCGCAGGGAAGTAGATATTGGCAAGAGGCACCATCACCACAAGGCCACAAAGCAGGCAATCATCCCCTACGGACTCGGCATTCTTGCCGGCGGTATAACACGGAGCAACGTACGTTACGAGACAAAGCGTGATGTTGCTGAAACAGCCACAAAGACCATTACTCCATTCCGCAGACATTTTCGAATTTGACACTAGCACGAACGTTCGAAACGATCAGACTTGAGTCCACGTCGGTTGTGAGTCCACGCGAGAGTACACTAACTATAGCGCCCGGATATGATAAATGTGGTGTGGTTATTGTTAGATGATGAGGTTATGCAATTTAGCAGGATGTTGTCATGGGCGAGTCCATTATGGTGTCAGGGGTGAATCAGTCTACCAGGGACACGTAGCGTCCAAAGCAGAACAAGAGGCCCGAGGGCCTTGCGCTCAGCTGAGACACTGAGGAAACAGGCAAACGACGGCCAGCAGCAGAAGCAAAAATGATCACACCATTTATCATTGATGCATGTTGTATTATTTTGTTACATGTAAAGAGGTGATGAATGAAGAATGGTAATGATAACAAAATTGCAAGAACATGTAGAACAGCGTAGTAAGTCTAACCCAATCTAGCCGTGGAGCAACGGAATGCGGAAGATGGAAATGCGACATGTATTTGCGGTTTTAATAATCTGCCAAAACAGTCCGCATGACTGGCGTCAATCGGTGCACATTATTCAAGGAGCCAATCGGCTGTTCACAATCTCACAAGTGAATGTAGTGATTAAAACTGTGTGGTCAACCACCGCGTTCAGGTTCATTGCTTCTGCATTCCATTGCTCCACGCACGGCTAGGTTGGGTTAGACTTTATCATGAGGGGGAATTGTGCATCGCCACAAAGACTACTCAAAATTTAGGATACTCACAGTAAAACAATTGCCAAAGCAATTTTGGATTTTGCTTGGTACGGTTCGTATTCGTCATGTTGATGGATTTCATAAAATACAGAGGGAAATGTGTTCGCTGACGTCGTCGTTACCAAAGGCAGTAAATGTTTCAGTGTCGTCCTGCTTGTTGCTAGGCAACCATTCCTTCCATCCATCCAATGACTGTTGAGCTATGGCCTTCATATGCTTCATTTCTGCCTCCTCCAGTTCATGAGCTTTGCCGTCGTCAATCACAATAACCTAAACGAGAAAAGATAGAATGTTTCTGACTGAACAGCCGTGGAATCCTCCTACAGTCATTGAATAAAATGAAGTAATCTTCGGTAGTACTGTTCCGATTCCACAGGTTGAGGGTCCTAATCCGGGTGAAACCATGGACTTTTTCATCGTCTTTCTTCTCACTGAATTTGCAGAATTTTTTCTAAGTCCGGAGCGGTATTATAGGGGATCCAATTTAAGGCCTCCCAAACACTACATCGCTTCCAAAGAATCAGACTTATTTTTCATCATTTCCTGGTTGAACGTACCCGTGTGGCCCAGCTGATCGCCGTCAATTTGTTGGAAACGAGCACCAAGATCCCGCCGTTGGCAACGACGAAGTCAGACAGACCTTGAAGTACCAGATCTTCCATTACATCATCGAGATAACTTGTAGCCTGGGAATAAGAAGATTAGAGGCAAATGAAATATAAAGTGATGACAGCGGTGGGATCCGTAGAGCCGATCAGGACCTTGCACGCTCTTGCATTGTCGTCAGGATGATATTGAATCTGATTCCATTCCCGCACAGCGCCGCGGCAGTAGAGCGCCAAAGACGAGAACCAGTCTACTAGCAAGCTCAAAAGGGCCATCATAAGCTTTCGTCTCGAAGTTTCCACTTTACAAGGGAGCTTTCTTCCGAGTCGGCATGGCTGTCTATGGGCAAGTCAGCCTTAGAAAACTATGGGCAGTCATCTGTATAATTGGCAGTCGCGGCGTAAGTCGAAAGGAAACCAACAATGGTGAATTGCCCATTGAGAGCCAACTCAAACGAGAATCTCTCAGTGGCGCAGCGGCTTCAACTTCTGTCACTGCATTATTTGATTCATCACCTGATCTATCACCATGATCTTGGGTTTGGTGAGCAGAGCCCTCGCGATGGCGATCCTCTGTTTCTCTCCTTCAGAGAGAAGCATCCCTCTCTCACCAACCACGGTTTCGTAACCGTCAGGGAAGGAAGTGATGAAACCGTGCGCCTGTGCACATCGTGCTGCCTGTTCAATCTGAAACAGAATTAAGGGTTAGGAAGTCTGGGACGAGCCCTCCAAGAAAATTTAATCAATTACATCTCGGAGTTTCGGCCAATGTCAATATGCCTACTCTGATTTGTTGATGCAGCTTCGGCTCAGACAAGACACCTATATCTTCGCCTCAAAAACTTAACTCCTGGGCAGGCGTGAACCACTGTCAGAAAATCAACCAAGAAAAAGCTGGAAAGAACGGCTCACAGCAAGTGATGTCACCAATTCACAGATAGCAAATTTTTGTCTATGGTCTGTTCATCATTCTGTCGGCAGTAGCAAGATCTGTCGTGTTTTACCTCGTTCATTGTCACGTGTCCCGATTTTGAGATATTTTCCCGGATTGTTCCGCCATTTAACATCGGCTCTTGGCCAACAAGGGCCACATGTTGTGTCAGATATGCTGAATCTACGGTGTTGATATCACAGGCATCTGGAATGAAATTAGAATACTACATGGTCCTCGTAGTCTCGCTTGGCCAGACGCTACGTGCTCACCCTTCGGTAAGTCACACTCCGCGTCTGGCTCTTTTAGAGATTAACAGTCGTGAAGACCGCGTGGTGGCAGCACGGGTTTTTGGGTTTTCCCAACCTCGCTCGCTTTTTGACAATATGGCGAGTGGCCCAAGGTTGTCTGAGCGAACTATACCCATGGGGCCGAGGTTGGGTTTTTCCTGGAAGTAATTTCCGCGGGAATTATGAGTGAGAAAGCGTGGTGATTGGCTGGAGTCCAGTGGAGCGCCATCTAGTGGTGTTACCGACTTTTGAGCCCCAAATGTGCCAGTGTGTAGGAGACCGGGACGTCGGATACACACTGGGGCCGAGTGTATGGTCCTCGTGGCTTGTGAAACGTCCGTCAACCTGAATTCTTTTCTGGTATACAGATTGGCGTCATCTTGACACCGCCACACCTGACCGTGTTTGAGAATACAAGCACTGGAGACTTACCAATACACACACGCCCAGACTCCGCAACAGTCAGCCTCGATATCAAACTTGCAACTGTTGATTTCCCGCCGCCAGATGGCCCTATCATTGCCACGACATCCCCCTTTTGTAGACAGAAAGAGACACCATTCAGAACGTACCGCTCCGGCCTGGCGGCGTAGGAATAGAAGACATTATGGAAAGAAATTTCCTCGAAGTCTAGTTGCGATTTGACGTCACCTGTGTCCTTGACCTCCAAGTCCAGGATCTGTATCATTCTCAGCGATGCACCATACGCCTGGAAAACAATAGGAAACATGTTAGATGATACTCTCGTACGCTTTAACAGTCGACATCGAAATCTGCGTGCGAAAGACATCGAATTAGGTCACAAAGTGTAGACCCTGTAGCAGCTGGCATGATGAAGCCATCAAATGATATTTACCTCCATAAAGTCGCCATAATAATTATACTCGTTACTGATCAAGTCAACAGTATTTCCAACGTAGATGTACATGGCTGAAATGAAGACAATTAAGAACGATGTGGAAAGCAGGTAGAATATGACATTTTTTTAAACCTAAGAAAGACCATCCATTAGGAAGCTACCCCCTGAACGTCTGTGATGCCTGGTTTTTCAAAATTTGAAAACGTAATGGGGCAAAGCACAAGTAAAGTAGCATTCCCCTCATTGTTGGTATCCGTGGGTATTATACGTACAGGTAAACTGACCGGGAGTTATCTGTCCCTGGTGTAGTACGTCTCCGCCGTAACCCAATATCAGCAGCACGGTCGAACAGTATACGGTGAAAAAGAGGCACACACATACGGCTGAAAATAAATTCTAGTCATGAAGTACCTGATTATTTCTGCTTCATTGTACGAAACAGGGGCGGATCCAGGATTTCAGAATAGAGGGGGCCGGACACCGTCAGACGCAGGCCGACGGACTCGCAAGGCGAGCGCAAAAGGCGCGAAGCCACGACGGGGAAAATTTTGAATTCTAGATGCGCTTAGATACGATTTCCAAGCATCTGGGGGCATGATTTCCTCATCTATTTGCTCATTTTTTCGGAGTTATTGACCCATTTGTTGTTGGTCTTCCAAAAATAGGGGGGGGGGCCGCGGCCCCCTCGGCCCCCCTCTGGATCCGCGCCTGCGAAATCGGATTTCAGAGAAGACTAGACGCCACCCTCATCCTTACGCTGAGACCAATGACATAAACGACGTACTTCCCATGGTTAAATTGCCCATAAAGAGCCCACCAGCGCGAGAAATTCTCACATGCGGAACAGCGCCCTATCATCCTCAGCGACTGACTTACATTTCACAGCAGCCACTTTCTTCCCCACCAGGTAGACTTGTCGTATGTCTTCAGAATATTTTTCGATTGAATGGTCCTCTTGACCGAGACACTTCACTGTGCGGACAGTGTTGATATAAACCTCTGCAGTAGCAATAGCTTCGGCAAGTTTCCTCTGGAAACTGTTCCAAAGCGTTTTTTGCCATCTTCCTGGAATGTTAAAGATAAATGAACACTTCACGGTGTGTTTTTCAGGAGTTTTGTTCTTTAATACAGTTGCAGAAATTTCAGGAGTTTTGTTAGTAAAATACAGTTGCATAAACGTTAGAGCCCGTATGCACCAACGCAGATTAGCCCTAACTTCAGCTCACCTTAAAGTCCAACAGGGACAATGGAATATAGAAGATGTGTGAGTTAAGCCCAAGTCAGGGTTAAACTCCGTTGGTGCATATGGGCCTTTGAGTTATTTTCATCAGCGAATTTCTATTGCTATTTTGTCAATGCGACTATCGATTGTTTCATGGAAGGTATCTGTCGGACTTACCGTTGATGTAAGTCGTCAAGGCAAACAGAGGAGTGATGGCAAGAAAGACAACTGTGACGGTTGTACTGATGTTGAACATGTTTACAAGTGAGAGTCCAATGTTCAGAAAGGCGCAGACGAAATGGGCGGGAGAGCCCTGAAAAAGACGGATAAGGGCAAAGACACACGGTCGTCATCATCGGCAGCAACTCTATGATGGGACCTTGTTTCAACACTGCTTCGTTTTACATGTGGAAAATAACTAAAAACGCAGAAATTTTTGAAACGGGGATAAAGGCTGATATGCTCACCTGTGAAATGACCTTCATGAGGTTTGCTGGGTCAGCAGATATCCGACTTGCGAATTCGCCTGAGCTGAAAAGCAAAAAGAGAATTTTGGTAAGTCACGTGAGAATCCCATTAGTGAACGCGAGAAGCAGATGGTGCCATGACATGCATTTCAATTTCTATCGACTGGTCACGCTATGATCATCCACTATAGAGAGTATTGGGCAGGGCAGGGGTGTGGTAGGGTTCGAATCAGAAGCATTTTAGTGGTAGCTTGACATCCCCGCAGTTCTTTTACCTCAAACAGATACGTACTAATTCTTGCTGTAGAAATCCAGGTCCTGCCTGATCAGCTTGTTGAAGGCATTAGTCCGCCACCNGGGATTTGCAACTCCCTGAAGCCGATTGCCCAGGAGCAAAAACATCACAGAAAAAGGAAGGAACGGAAATCATCAAATGAAAACAGTACCATCAAAGAAGACCGTCGTAATCTTTACGTTTGTTCTTACACAAAACGTACATGTATGAAAATATACTTACGTCTTTCAGTAGAATGAGAAGTCTTTTGAAATCTACACTTTTGAATCGTCCGCCATCGTCTTCATTAACAACATGGCGAATTCGCTGGAGCTGTAGTCTCTTCATAAACCGACAACTCAAAAATGCCAATACGAGTTCTAGGGCGGTAAACGTGAATGCACAGACTAGCGAAGTCATGAATAGTAAATGCATTTTTTCGCCTCCGTTGAAGTAGTTGCGAAGAACTATGACACTTTTAATTCCAAGAAAAAAGAAAAAAACTAAAGAAATCGAAATTAAAAAGCAATGGCTGATTAATTTTCGACGCTTTTTCGTCATCTCGAACGGTTGCTCCAGAAGTTCCATCGTAACGTTTTCCATAATTTCAAGAACGGCAAATATGGCAACAGTTTTCACGACAGCTATGACGGCGACGTCGAAAACGGAAGTTAGGAAGTTGTAGTGGAGCACGCTGTCCTTGAGATCGCTGCCTGATCGCCCGCAACCTGTGAGCAAACAAGAGATCCGGTGTAACGTTTACTAGTATTCCCTATATCTCAGTTTTTCCGCACAAAAGACAAGTAGAGAGACCATGATTTTTCAATAGGAGAACACAGAGAAATCTGTCTGATCCTTTCGCAGTGTATCCCACACACTGTGGAGAAACAGTGAGAAACGGCAACACTGTGGATACTTTACACCGCTGTGAAAGTAATGGTAGGCTAGGAATGCTAGACTCGGGACCCAGTCGTTGTGTCGCTCCGGCCGCCGCGCTACACTCCTTGCGGAGCGACACAACGACTGGGTCCCGAGTCTAAAGCGGGTGATCCACTGTTGCGATTTCGGCTTGAGACGAGGTTGCGTTCCCTTGCGGTTACCTTATAAGGACTTCCGATTGCCATATAAGGTAACCGCAAGGGAACGCAACCCCGTCTCAAGCCGAAATCGCAACAGTGGATCACCCGCTTAAGGAATGCACGTCCGAAGGCTGTCATCCTTATCCCTTGTTGAGCAACAAAACGGGACTTAGATTCTCGGGGACCGCGACGGAACGAAAATCGTTTCCTCCTTACGGATGGATGGTATGAACGGCGAACTTAAAGCTTCCATTTTTGAATTCGAGTTTACCTCAAAATTATAGGCATATACTTACCAACAAGCCACAAGGTTACTGTCGCTATCATGTCAACCAACGCCAGGGTCTTAAATCCGGTCGTATACCGGAGAGACGGCAGCGTGTAGAAGACTTCCATTCCGGCAGGGAGAAAAACTCCGGCAACAGGTCGACGGGCTGGGATCGTTGTCGTGGGGAGTAAGCTGGTATTTCATGCTCTTCAAACCAATGCTTGTTAAAAATAGGTTATCATGTGCCACGATCAATGTTGCGCTATGATAATGGCATAGAAAGTGTCAAAGAATGGTCCGCGTGAGAATGCTATTCACCTTCATCTACTGGCCTACATGACTCTGGGGCATGACATCACCATGGTGCGCTCCCTCAAACAGTGATTTAGGACTCATATGTCCGATGATGACTTTTACTAAGAGTGCGTCTAACGGGATTGTGTCAATAGGGAGGTTGAGATCAACGACTTATCACAGATCCTTATAGATATACACGGATAGAATTCTGTACAACGGGGACACATTTTGTGAACCTCCCTAACAGTGAGGCTTTAAGATATCGGTACACCCCGAGAACCTAACCATTAACACAGAGGAGAGATCATGCAATCAGTGAACTCACCCTGCCATCATGAGGTATATGTAATCAGTGGTTGTATGGAGCAAGCGCTAAGATCCACTGATTAGGATGCTACCCTGATTGCAGAGTCCCGTCATTTTCACCTTCCAAGGGTAGCCCACTGACTGATCTCTCGCGTAGCTTTAGACGAGATTCTGACGTGATAATCATGTGATTTTCACGTATCACGGATAATTTCATCCATGTCGCAGAGTCGGAGCAGATAAAAACTTCAGATTTGTAACGTCTACATGTCGGCTACGACTCCAGATCATCTTTGCGACGGCAGCGCCGCCCAACGTCTCTTTTAGCTACAAGTCGAGGTCGTCCTAACGACGAGAGATTATAAATATGACAAACAGTGAGGTCCCGGGTAAAATATATATATTCGGGTCAATCGATCCTTCAGTGGTACGTACAATGCAGAGGTTTACAATATTCACCAATAATATCATATTATGAAAACGTGAATCACTGAATCGTAAGCCGTAGGCCCTGGATGTCGCGTGTGACCTGGATAGCAAGCGATTTCTACTCTGACGGAAAAAGCCAATAGGCCTACTATGAAGGCGTGCTTATTTTTAGACTCATAAAATGATAATAGTCTGGTTTACTGTATATAAATTAGAACGAGCCTACCCCCTTTTGGCATTAAGCCACGCGACCAGACATTGAAAACCCGTGCCAATATGAGACGACACCAGAAATGGTCCACTGACTGATCTCTCGCGTAGCTTTAGACGAGATTCTGACGTGATAATCGCGTGACTTGTACGAATTTCACGTATCGCGGATGAATTCATCCGTTTCGCAGAGTCGTAGCAGATAAAAACTTACAAAGTCTTCCAATTTTGTCACGTCTAGATATCGGCTACGACTTCAGATCAGTTCGCGACGGCAGCGCCGCCCAACGTCTCTTTTAGCTACAAGTCCCCGAGGTCGTCGTAAAGACGAGAGATTGTAAATATGACAAACAGTGAGGTCCCGGGTAAAATATATATATTCGGGTCAATCGATCCTTCACTCGTACGTATACAACACAGAGGTTTACAATATTCACCAATAATATCATAATGAAAACGTGAATCACTGAATCGTAAGCCGTAGCCCCTGGATGTCGCGTGTGACCTGGATAGCAAGCGATTTCTACTCTGACGGAAAAAGCCAATAGGCCTACTATGAAGGCGTGCTTATTTTTAGACTCATAAAATGATAATAGTCTGGTTTACCGTATATAAATTAGAACGAGCCTACCCCCTTTTGGCATTAAGCCACGCGACCAGACATTGAAAACCCGTGCCAATATGAGACGACACCAGAAATCTGTTCGGAGGATTTGATATTCTGAGGAACCTTTAGCTGTCACAGTATACAACACCTAACATTTACGATGTAGGCTAATCCTGAATATTCCCCCATAAAGGCCTACTTGTGACTTTTTCTTCTCTGAAGACCATACGTGTCTGTAGCCTCAAAACAGACCCGTCGAGATAACGGCTTTTGTGGTCATTTTCTAGGCCCCTTTATCACCGTTCCAACAGTCAAATTTTCGATCAGAAATTTTGTAAATTATGCCAAATCAGGGCCCACGACTTTTGAGGGCCCACGTACTCGTAATCACGTGCAAGCCCTTGATGAAATTGACGAACTTGGTTTTATACTCATGCAGTATTCCCCACAACCACTACCAGTATCAAAACTGTCTGCCCACTCAGCTGCCTACATCCTTTAATTAATGGTACTATCAATACATCTCGCTGGCAATACGCCACATTTCGCTTGACCTATTAATGAAAAAATATATATAGTACCAAAAATAGATACTATTTTTGATAGTACCAAATAGTTGGTGGTCATTTTTAAATTTATTTTAAAATCGTGATAGATGCTGCAAAAATGTCAAACTATCTGGGACCACCACTTTCAGTCAATGACTGTATTATAAATATTAAAATGATTTTGACCCAAGGGTCTGGCCGTTTTGTCAATCTGGCTACCGGGAATCTCCTACCGGGTAAATGGAACAAGTTCAACCAATCAAAAAACAGTTTGCGTTCAATAGGCCAATAACACGCATTGAGGACAGAATGAAAAACGTGTTTTAGCCGAGCGCCTCGATAAAGACGCAATAATTACTGAGATGAACTGAATTGAGGTGTTCAAACGATATTGCTTGGACGGACTGAGTATCGTTCAGAATTTAGGATGTTCACCATGTAGTCCACTTGGAAGTTGAACGTGTTCTCACCACTTGTGTTCTCTGTATCCATGCGCACAAATTCTTTTCGGGCCGTCGATTGGAATATTTTTGCAGGATATTAACCTCAAAATCACGGATTCTCGGCCGGATAACCGCATGTAACTGTACTGCATCCGCGAAATTCCGTCCTAAGCGTTTCACCATCGACAGCAAGTAACGATGGAAGGCGTGGATGTGGAGTTAGGAGGGAAAGGCGGCAGACAGCGATGTTCACGGCACTCATCGTGGAAATGCTGGCTCGTATTTCTTGTCTGTACTTGTAACCTTGTAATGACAGGGTATATCTTGACTCAGGTGATTCCTTTACAAGCAGAGCTGAAGACACTGAAAGAGGTGACAGCATCTCATCCTGGCAAAGGAACGGACGCCAGCAGTGCGCCCTTATCCAAGGACGCGTCTGGACTAGATCACCAACCAGGGGCTCCGGGTCTCTTCACAAACAGAACACGCCGGGCACCGAAGAAGAAAAGAAAGACGTGCGCAGGTGAGTTGTAATGGTCAAAATGATAAGCGAAATGCAATATCAGTCCATGTTTGTCCTGGATAAAGGAATACGTGTGGTGGGCACGTAATGCAGGATAGATTCTGGCTACAGGCAGTTTTTTCACAGAATTTCAACAAATGTTGAGGCAACCGGAGCCCCCAAAAAGCCGCGTTGCTGTAGGAGTTTTTTGTTTGGCTAAAGGCCAATTCATACTTCTTCGTCTTGCGCTTTGCGCTTGTCCGTTCCCTATGTTTATGTGTGTTGCCAACAATAAAAATTCCTTTTTCTACCACGCACTCACATAGGAAACGGACAAGCGCAAAGTATGAATCAACCTTTACTCGAAGCCTGACAACAAGCAACTGGTCAAACCGGTGAATAACTCCAACATAAGCTAGTCTTGCAGTCGGTAATTAGGCCTAAAATTTTGCAGAAAATGAATCCAAAGCATCGGCAAAACAAACATTACATGTGACAAATACACTGGTTGCCAGTCCAACAAGTTTCCTGATCATAACGTCGCCACACTCTTCATGCCTATTGGGTGTCCAGTGACACAAACCTACATGTCTTTGACAATCAAATATCATTAGGTCAGTTTAAGTGGATTGTACTCTGTGTATTCACCTTGCGAAGGAAACAATGACATTCTCCAAAACACACGATGTCGAAAAATGAGAGTCGATCCCAAGAATTGCTTCCCCCGGTACGGTATGTGCCCTCTACTCAACGAGAAACTTGAAATTTACTACATGTATCTCCTCTAGACTCCTCTGGTGATCAGTGGGGGTTAGGCTGATTGAAGGAATAGCCTTAGTTCACAATGTAATGATACTACAGTGTACTTCGTATGCAAGATGATTAGAATCCATAAAATTTGACATTTGCAATGAATGAATCAAACGATCGAAGACTTGCATATTGACGTCTTGCTTGTCCTGCATTTCACTTTCAGACTGCGATTGCTCCGCTCTGAATGTCAAACATGGTCGCAAGTGCAGAAAGTGTTGCCAATTTGAACTGCTGAAAAAGCGAGTCTCAGTTTTGCACCGCAATGTGACGAAGTTGCAAGATATTTTGTCAACACAGATGAACACAGCAGGTGAGGACTTGCATGATATTTTGTCAGAAATGATGAATACAGCAAGTGGGGAACTGCATGATATTTTGTCCAGAAATGACGTTGAAAGGTCTGAACCTGTAGGAATAAAAAACAAGCAGGAATAAAACATGTAAAAAAGCTGATTCAAGGTGATAGATAGCCCGAGAGATGTTTGGAACGCCTTATTTGTGTAAATTGGTAGTCGAGTTTCTTGTCATTCAATGGGACTTCAGTCCAGGTATTGAATATCTGCAATCTAATATTTCAGGAGACTTTGCCAAAACCCATGACCAACTAGTAAGTATGATAAAGGGGCTCCATCTCTTCAGTCTTCATCCTGCAGTTAAGGTAATTTCAGAATGAGGCGTCGCGACTAGTGTATAAATTCAACAGGACATGAGGCTAAAAATGTGCTCCAGTAGAATAGTTTCTGTAGCGGCAGCCCGGAACTGTTGTTGCATATGTAATATTAATAGACGATTGCCGAAGATCAGACGAAGCGAAACTGCTGCGTGCAGCCGGTGGTCTTTCCCTGTCTCCATGTCCGTGGGCGGAGAGGGGAAACTGCAGACCAAAATGACACTCAGTACAGCCAATCAGAGGGCCCTCTGTATCATGATTGATTCATTCAAGTTACGATTGATATTGATACAAATCTATAAATATCATGAGAATGATATTTGCAAAGTTGTTTTTATCTTTGTGAACCAGGAAGTCCCTCGATCGTATCCACACCAAACAGAAAAGGCGCATTGTTAGGCGCGGCGACCTGGGCCGCTTAAGAGATTAAAATCGCTGAATAAAACCCATCCGGTGGACAGTATATTCTTTTCTACCTGTTTGGGACTTCTGAGGACCCAATCAGGGCTTCCGAGACCCAAAACAGTTATCTTTAAGTGCATGGATTACCTGCATTAATCTGTCCAATCAATGGCTGGTAGTCATAAAAGTTAGCAAATGCTTTTACTTAAGATTTGCACAGTGAGGTCCAATGTAAATGCACTACAAAACTTGAAGTAAAAGCATTTGCTAGCTTTTATGAATATCAGCCAATGTTGGCAAAGAGTTTCTTTTAACTGACAACTACGTGAAGATACCAAGAATCTCTCATCCCAATCGGTCCACGAGGCCCTCTTAATAGGGAGTTTGAGATCAGCGACTTATCACTGATCCTTATACGTATACGGATAGATTTCTGTACAACGAGTACAAATTTTGTGTACATTTCGATCCGTATACGTATATAAGGATCCGTGATAAGTTGCTGATCTCAAACTCCCTAATGATTCGAGCTCGACTGAGCAGTAATGAATGCGTTTTCTCATTATTTTAGTATGAATCTCGCGTCGGACACTTCGAAGGAAGCAAAACTCTAAAACGTAAGCACAGACTCAAACATAACATTCTAAAATAGGCCTACAGGTTTTAAAATCATGTCGAATCGCAGCACTCGTATCACTCAGCGAATACAACATGGCCGCCGATCAGCCATCTTGAATGCGACTCCCACGGATTATATAAAGTGATCCTGTAGACACAAAACGGTTATGAGTATGCATGAAATGCGCATGAGGCAATGGTCAAATTAATTCCAAAATATTTCTCTTTCAAGCGGGATGTTCCAATGCCTTATCGGGCTACCGGCTCACAACAACAGCAGGTAGGCCTAAGGTTGGAGTAGGCCTAAAACTGACATTACATGTATAGACTCGAGTACTTTACTTCAAATTCGATTTACATAGTAGTGTTGACAAATATTCGCCATGGATTCACTAAGCATTCGATGCTTGCCCAAGTTTTGCCAAAATGCACCGATTAGGATTAACGGAAAGGTCGACCTTGTGTTGACCAGTCGAGTTCCTTGGCATCTGTGCTACAAAAGGGAAGCTGATCAATGTCTCATCACCCCATCGCTTGAGTTTCAAACACTGAATGAAATAATACGTTCTGCATTAATTTTCTGGAAGAATCAAGCTGCTTCCTTCCGGGAGAACGGTCCCATGAAAAATATTGCATAGTAGCCTATAAGTCTTCTCACCATGTTCGACTCTTAAAGCTTGTATCAGGTAAAGGAGCAGATGCGTTGTGGATGGAGCTCAACAGATGCATAAACAGAAACTGGCTTCCTGGACTAACCCCCCTCCTTTTACAGGCGGAGCAGTGTGCATGTGGCAGTATGCAGACTGGATGACTGACGAAGCCAAGCAACTGTATGAACTGGATGAATTCGGCAAGGTCAAAGTCACTCAAAGTGGTATTTACTTCATATACGGCCAGGTAGGGGAACTAAAAGTAGGTTTCGGTGGGACGGCGTATCCATAGCCCAGCCTCAAAACAGACGACAGGCATAAATATCTGAATGAAGGCGCACCGAAATCGTCTTCCTTGTGGACCGGAGATCTGTAGTGTGGGTAGCGACAACCGCCTTCCTTGTGGACGAGATTCAGCCGCTTGCGCACCGGTAATTTGTAGTCATAAGCCAATCTTTTTCCAAAAAAATCCATCTTTTGCACTTGTAGCTTATCCAACATGACGTGTTCTCCTACGCATCCTCCTCACTCCTGGTAGGAACCGATCCGAACGGCGCCGAAAGGGAGATTGCCCAATGTTCGGAGACAGCGAGTGCGACGGGCACCAAAACGATACGGACATGTTACCTTGGTGTTTTGACGAGGTTGGAGACTGATTCACTCGTGTTCCTGAGGCTCAACACCGCCGGCAAGCCACTGGACACTTTTCATCAACCAACAACAGCTTTCTTTGGGTTCATCAAACTATCATGAACTTGGGGCCGGATGGGAAGCTTAGTTACTTTGATCACCTGATTCTGACATCTTATGACCAATAACTAGTAAACAGAAGAGCGAACAGCAGCATTTGAATCGGATGGAGTATGACGGGGCCAACGTTACGTCAGCGGCCTTTATTTGTTGCTGTCAGCTTTCTGACCAATATTGCTTTTTGGGGCACTGTACACTTGTACATGGCTTTGAGGCCCCCATTTTTGATGTGCATGACGCCGAAACTGCAAGAACCGTTAGGAATAAAAAACATTGGAGTTCGTTGTAAATATGTAACTCTTACGTGCATGTCCAATTTCATGCTTTTGATGACCTCACCATTCACGTGTACATATGTAAATAAGTCATGACCATTTTCCGCGTGGGGAAATTGAAAATAAAGTCAGACTTTTCGAACCACTGTTCTTCTAGGCATTGCACAACTGAAACACAGACGAAGTTCACTCCAGAAGTTTCCATCACTCTCCACCCCTTCCAGCCACCAGCCTTAACTCCACACTGACCTACGAATTAGTTGCGGGCTACTTGAATACTGAATCTGCTTGAGATACTGCAGCAAGAGGACCACATTTATCAATACTGGCCTCTAGCTTCACCAACAGACGGGCCTTCGACAAGCAGGCCTAGAGTTACATCAGTCAAGGCACTCGGGGATAAAAAGGAATTCGAGAATAGCTAAATGCATTTTATTCTAAAAGATCTCAGTCAAATTGATACAATATCAATGTTTCTTCTACAAAGATCCGTAGATTTGACAGTTTAAAACACCTTCTGTTTAAAAGCAACCTTTCTCCTCGAAGGTTGACAGTGCCACTGGTGGCCTCGCTCGTGGCCA
>NMRB01001698.1:63029-93409 GCA_002633025.1 Notospermus geniculatus | reverse complement strand
GCTCTAGCGAGGTCACAACTTTTATTACCACTCCACCTTGTTCTTCAGTTGATTGTGTTGGTAAACGAATGAGTTGAAGGCATTGAAACTATGTTGAAATATTATATTGATATCGATGAAATATTGCGAATTGGATAATTTTTCTTTGTTGGTTTTGACAGCTTGGTACAATGGTTTCCCTCAGTTTAATATTGATAAGTGTGGTTTTCATAAGGCGTTATAACCCCTGGTTGGGCATTTATCAGAAATTGCTGGATGTGTCTGAAAACGATGCTAATATGTGTGGCGTTCTAGGAAAACCCGTCGGATGTCGCGTTTGAGGAAAGTGTTAATGGCCTTGGTGAACCCGCACATTTCAATAGCCGAAACATACCACGTACATGTAACCATGTACATGTTGATCACTCAGCGACTTCCGACGGGTTATCCCAGACCGTCACACATACGGTATGTTGATGGAGGTTTTAAAATTTGACCGTCTATTGACGGTCAAGGCTTATTTTGCTTTTCAGTTACTGTAGGCTTTAAATGCAGTTTCTTCATCTATACATTCATTCTAAAGGGCAAGGGTGCTTGGCATGGTGCCACAAATCCAACATGACAATCACAATGGCCGATAATCCAAAATGAGAAATCAAGAATTTATTCCTTTTTGCCTGTTTAAAAATGCCTAATGTATTATATTCCTAATCTGCTAAAAGGCTAGTATTACTATAACTTGTAGGCCTATGTTGTATTTTGAGGTCAGTCAATGAGCTTTACGTCTTGGAGGGTAAACTGCATTTTTCCCCAGAAAACTGGCTTTCCGTTTTCGGCACTTTTGGAGATTGTTCAATTTGCAAACTTAATCAACTCTTGAGGTGAGACCTTGACATATTTTCAGGGATTCAGTTGACTGTTTTCCAGACACACATCTGCAGTGCCATTTTATGTATGTCATGATGTAATAATTAATGTGATTCTTTTGCCGTGTAGTGGTTCGGGCCTCCGGCTAGCGGTCAGAGGATCCCGGGTTCGAATCCCACTGGGCATGAGACTTTGGGCAGGTCTCTTTGCCTTACTGGCCTCTCTCCACCCAGGTGTATAAATGGGTACCGGTCGGAAATGCTTGATTGTAGCGCTGAATGAGCAGCTCATCTGAGTTCTACTGAAAGGTTTCAGGACAGACTGGGGTTAAAGTGTAAAGTCGGATGAGAACCTCTACCGTAGTTGATATCAGACTATAAACCCAAAACTTTAACTTTAACTTTGCTAGTGATCTTCTCGTCAGCCTTGAAAGAAGGCCTATGTCATGTATGTCAGCAGAACTGCCAACAGAGGAAAACCCAGCAATGCCAATTTTGTTGCCGTTAGCACGCTACGTGTTGTACATGTAGAACCACAATGACCTGGCATGCTAGCCCAGGACCTCACCCATATGGCCTTACACCTCACTTCTAACCGTACTTATTAACAATTTATGAGCTATTTCATGCATTTAGGGCGATTCCATAGTGGATTAATAATTGATTTTTCATGTCACATTGTGTGTCAGTCGAGTGATTATTGTTATCAACCCCGCAGACACGAGGTTAATCCACAAATCCAACATGACAATCACAATGGCCGATAATCCAAAATGAGAAATCAAGAATTTATTCCTTTTTGCCTGTTTAAAAATGCCTAATGCCTAATGTATTATATTCCTATTAATCTGCTAAAAAGGCTATATGGTATTACTATAACTTGTAGGCCTATGTTGTATTTTGAGGTCAGTCAATGAGCTTTACGTCTTGGAGGGAGGGTAAACTGCATTTTTTCCCAGAAAACTGGCTTTCCGTTTTCGGCACTTTTGGACATTGTTCAATTAATCTGCAAACTTAATCAACTCTTGAGGTGAGACCGTGACATTTTTTTTTGGGATTCAATTCACTGTTTTTCAAGGTACACATCTACAGTGCCATTTTATGCATGTCATGATGTAATAATGCGATTCTTAAGCCAGCAGCACACCAGGCGATATCGCAAGCAATCTACTCACAACTGATCTTCTCGCCAGCCACCGCAGACTACAATACGGGACCTCACCCGTATCAGGCCTTGCCGTTTGACGGGCGCGATTTTGCATGCACCTTGCAAACAATAGAAATTCTATTGTTTGCGAGGTGCATGCAAAATCGCGCCCGTCAAACGGCAAGGCCTGCCGTATGGCCTCAGCCTTACACCTCACTTCTAACCGTAATTATTAACAATTTATGAGCCTATTTCGTGCGTTTAGGACGATTCTATAGTGGATTAATAATTGATTTTTCATGTCACATTGTGTGTCAGTCGAGTGATTATTGTTATCAACCCCGCAGACACGAGGTTAAATGAATTGTGACTGCTGATAACGACTCATCGATACACGACCATTAAGTTAGCGCACTGGCTCGTTAAGCGCCATGAATTAATGATCCAAGCGTATGGCTTGGCAAACGTGCCAAGCAAAGAAATCCCATCCCAGCATGCGATTCTTACATTAGGCATATCTGTCACGTCTGTGCACTCTTCGTTGGTTTGCTTTCACAGTCGGAAGAATATGCTTTTTTGTGTACGGAATTGTAGGTCAATATTTAGCCCAGATAATTTCTATTCTGTGTTAGAATATTATCTAAATTCACTTTTTCCACGTTGATGTAGGACATAAAAATATAGGCCTACATTGTACCAGTACTATCAGGCTTCTCATTGACACTGATTGTTTCCTGGATCTCCGGTTTCCTCCTGCTTTAGGTTTTACATCCTCTATGATACTTTTACATGTAAATTAGTGCTATTTCATGTAAATTAGTGCTATTTCTTTATGTAAATTAGAGTACCGGTAATTTTATGTGATTCCTAGTTCATGCTCTGCAAACAAGATATAACTTTTTGCTGTTTGGCTTATGAAAAAAAAATCAGTTTACCCCGTCATTTGCCTGTTGTGATCTGTAGTGAGTAAACATTGACGGACACAATCTTTGACCTTTCCCGCCCTAGGCCTCTAGGGCTGGAGACAGGAATCCTACAAGTGTCACATAAGCATACCGGTACAAGTCTTTCTAATGCCGCAGACACAGTCGGGACAGGCGACCATCAATTTATACCTGGCTTAGCCTTATCCGGCAGTGTTCTCTATAAAGCTGGCTTCTCTAAGAAGTTAAACACGCCCAGCGGCAGTGGCACCAGAATATATTGATCTTTCCAAAATACATGACATTATGAAAATCAATTACCTTTTGCAAACAGGCCTTCAGCGAGTTGTCCGAAAATCCCGTCTTTTTTGTTGGCTTTGTGTTGACGGCCGATTGTCAACCCTCGTCAAAACTGAGTCAAGTGGTTTCCATTCTTTGAAATCATGTTTATGTGAGGCATGTTGAGGTTATTTAAACCTAAACATCTGATATTCTGAATATTCCTGAATAACAGAGTACCGGTAGGGCAATTTTGAGTTGGTTTGTGGCATTCCCGACTTTATATTTGCAGGTGCAGCTGCTCTGAGAGAACATGAAGCGTGGTGCTAGCCCCTCCAAAGGGGCGACCAAAAAGTCCTCCTCAGGACGTGGGGGGAAAGCTGGACAGAAAACGCCGGTAGGAAAAACCAGTCCGTCAGTGGGGAAAACGAGTCCAGGGGGCCAGAAGCTATCACCAGTAACATCAGCTGGGAAGGTCTCCCCGGGCGGGAAAATGTCACCCAGTCCGACACGGGGCGGATCGAGGATCCCCGGTCCGGTGAAGAAACCGTCCCCAGCGGTTTCTGAGCCGGATATACGGGAGGAATCAAAGCCGGCTGTGGAGGAGACGTATCGGGAGGAACCGTTGGCTGCAGCAGGTAAGGTTCAAGGGAAATATCTCGGTATGAGTGTCTAGTCTTGACCTGTCCAGCCCCGGCAATGCCTGGTGCTTCGGCTGATTTGATTTCGTTTAAAGGGATCTTAGTCAGCTAGCTATTACTTAGTTGAAGTTACGAAAATTATTGTACATTTGGCGTTCCATATGCAATTACACCGGAAGTGTAATTGCAGCGCCACCTACGTGTTGTGCGAAAGCTTAGTCAGGATTTGATTTAGGATGCATACATGTAGTAGGGATTATGTACCTATCATTGAGTATATGTGCGGATTTGTGTACAATACGGGGTATGGCAACAGAAATAAAGCTATTGTACTGTAATTTGAGAGTAACGTAGATTTATTTAGAAAGCTCATATCAGTGCGGTCACTTTATCACAGGTGGTGCTAGCAACTGACAACCTATGCATTTCAGCTCAAATATTGATGTTTAGTGTGTTTTACATAGCACATGTCAGAGTTAGATTCTCATGCCAACCGATCAGTGTAATGAGCACATCAAAATGCCTTTGGGAAGGCTGCCTGTAGGGTCCCTTTAAGTTTAATTTTCAGACTTGACCTTGGCGTCCTTGGATATACATGTAATCTAATGTATACAAAAATATTCATCATTTTACCTACCGGTATTGCTAAGTGCAGACAATTAAAGAAGAAACATTAAATTCGAAATATTGTGTTTTAAGTGTGAAAATCTCTTTTGTTGGCACACCACCAATTCTGATATTTTCTTCTTTCATTTCCTCTAATCCTTGCTTTCATATGATAGTAATGCATGTGCCTGTTGCCTACATGCATCGTAGCTGTCTTGTGGACAAAAAAAGGCCAAGTTGTGAGTTGCAGTGACCCAGCACCACACCAGGCAATATCGCAAGTGATCTGCTCAGCACCGAGCAAAATCTGCTGTCGACGCCAGGTGTGCGCTGGACAGCGATGCAAGGAATCCTCTCGCCAATGATGCTTGCCCGTTATCAATCAATACCAAAACCGAAATCGCCCAGCCTGCAGTGGTTGGCGAGAAGATCGGTAGCGATTAGATCGCTTGCGATATCACCTGCTGTGCTGCTGGCTTTATGCATAATGTTCACAAATGAGACTGGGCTTGAAATAACGATTTGGGTTCAGCAGCCAAAAACAGGTCCACCAGTGCACGGGTAGCTTGAGTTGGGAGCAGTTTCTGAGAAGTTCGGAATTGGACTGTGTATGTAAGTCACTGTCAGTTACAAACTTTTCTACCTTTTTCTTCAGGTCGTTCGGGTATACGCTACATCACAGAGGACTTGTGCAAGAAAATCGCCAAAGAAGACACAGTGGAGAATATCACCAAGTTGAATTTGACTTTAGCGAAAGAAGGTGGCAAGAAAATTAAGGTACTGTCTCCTGATATTACATTTGTTCTTTTAAGCAAAACCACCAAATGCAACATTCCCAGCTCTAGACAATATGTGGGGATTTGATTGACTTGTACTGCAGGCAGGGCAGGAGGAAACTGGAGGGTCCGGTGAAAATGAGCACTTTCAAAGAGAATCAGCTTCTGTATGGGCCTGAGCAGGAGTGACAAGCTTTGATGTCTCCACTATGTCACTCTGACAGTCTGTGCATTCTCAGTATGTCAACACGTTTTTCTTTCAGTTCATCGAGAACCTCGACCGCCTACGCCATCTGCACGTGCTCAGTTTGAGCTGTAACGTGATCGAGAAGATCGAAAAACTGGATAAGCTTACCAGACTCAGGGAACTCAACTTGTCTTTCAATAACATTACAACGATCGCCGGCCTGGAGACGCTGACGTCACTTCAGATCCTGAATCTGACGGGAAACGATATAGAGAGGATACCAGGCTGGGTGGGGAAGAAATTGAAATCGCTGAGGGTGTTTAGGATTGCTAAAAATAGGATCGAATCGGTAAAGCTCATTTCATCTTTCTTCATAGTTCAACCTTGTCAATAGGAGCAGTCAGCCGCGCATGTTGCTAACAGATGGCAGCACAGTCTTAGCGGACCAAATGTACAGGAAATCTATTATGATCGCTGCTCGATCGATAATGACTGGGTCCGCTAGATGCATTGAATTGGGCCCTAGTGACACCTAGTGGTCAACTCGCTGACAGCTCCTATTACGGTACTGTAACCACTGGAACAGGGATGGAACTGTAAGATGGCTGACAAACTTCACATGAATTCGGCCCTGACAGAAAAATATGATGCAAAGCAATAATGTGAAGCACTTTGAGACTGTATTACAGTGAAAAAATGCTACAGCTTCAAAATATAACATTGTCTATTTCAGCTCAGTGAAGTCACCAAACTCCGTCCACTGGCCGACTTGGTAAACCTGACAGTATCAGAGAATCCTATCTCACAACTCCCTCACTGTCGACTGTACACAGTTTTCTACCTGAGGACAGTGGAGATGTTGGATGGGGAACCAGTTACAGATGGGGAGAGAGATGCTGCAAGTAGCAGGTTTGGACAAGGTAAGGATTGTATTTGCATTAGATTTTTCTGTCAGGGCCGAAGCCATAGCATTATTGGCCCTGGTAAGTATGGAAGAGGTCATCTCAAGTTACTCATGTTCCTCACTTGGATGGGGTCTATTTCAGAGGAGGTTGAAAACCTGTCCAAACAGTTAGAGGGGACGGAACAAAAGGTGTCAGCACTGCAGGAAGATCTCGCAAAGACGCGGAGCGATAAGAAGACCGTGGAGGACAAGGAGAGGGGGTTGACAGAGCTGAGGAGGGATGAACGACAACAGTTTGAAGAGCTGCAGAGGGAGTTGGAGACGAAGGATGATTTGGTGAGGAGGGAGGGGGAACGGTTCTCAGAATTTCTATTTCTGTAGCTCTCAGGATCTGAAGGCTTCTTTTCAGTGTATTCCCATCGCAATTTGCGGGGAGACATCCCAGGAATTTCTGGTTCTGTACGTCAGAATGGGAATAGGCCTTATCTGTTCTCACGGGAACAATCTTGCATGTTTTCTCATTTTGGCTTGCTTTCGTTTCAGCTTCGTAAGAAGACATTAGAACTGACCAAAGCCTGTGAGAAACATTACGAACTCGAACAAGAACTCGCCTTCTATAAGATCGACCACAAGTTTGACAGCCTGGGGAAGCCACCGCCGGTGGAGGGAGGGGTGAGTGGGCCTTCCTTGTGGGAGTAACTTGTGGGGGTAACTTGTGGGGGTAACTTGGGTTTCACCATGTTTAGGGACTCTGGTATCACAGCGATCAAAATCGGCTGTTGATGCCAGGTGTGCGCAGGACAGTGAGTGTGGAATCTTCTCGTTCACTCAATGTCAAACAAAATCAAAACTTCTTGTGTTTTTGACTCTTTCACTTTCATTACCCCCTTTCCATCTTCATATCCTGTAGGATGACGAAACTGGGGAGGGTCTGATCGGAGAAAGTCCGTACATCGGCAAAGCTCGCTACAAGAAGAACGAATATGCCCACGCAATGATGCAAGGGTCACAACCACAACAGGCCAAGATGTATGGAATGCCATATGCCCCTGGGGCACCGTATGCACCTGGAGTCCAGGCCAGGGCCTTGCACTATAGTCCAGGCATGGCGTATGCTGGGGATCGTTACGGTGCCGGTGATGGGGACGAGATTGATGCTGCATCGATGGAGCAGGACGCGAGGACTGAAGCTGACGACAGCGCCCAGAGATCGTTACTTCATGAGGTGTTGGATAATGAGTTGGAGAATAAACAGAGTGCTATAGCAAGAGGTGGGTGTGAAGTTTTGCTGATGAGGGCTAAGCAGGAGGAAACCAGAGTGTCCGGGAAAAATCTGTGCTGTTCAATACAAAATAATTTCTGTTCATCAAAAATTATTTCTTATTCAACAGAAATTATTTCTTGTTCAACAGAAATTATAATGTATTTTGTGGTCAAATTGTATTTCAAGAATGATTTTTGGAAGAGTTGACGTCTGCTTTGATTTGTTGACATTTTTTGTTGATTTTCAGCTCAAGAACGTCTGCAGAAGCTTCAAAATGAGTTGAAGCAGACGGAGGAGCAGGTTCTCCTGGCAACTGAAGAGTTCAGCAAGATCTCGGCGGCCGCACCGATCAAGATGTTAAATGATGAAGACAAGGCCGAGATTAGGGATAAGATGGCACGAAAAATGGAAATTGTAAGTAGGAGATGTTTTCTCTGCACCAGCTCCATATGGGTCTAGCCAGCTTGTCCCGATGTCAAATGGAACCTAGCCAAGCCCTGCAATCAGAGGTAGGCTCAGCATGGCTCGGTTGTCAGCTAGAGCTAATCTGGCTTGCTTATCAGGGTGCAGTGCGCATGCGTCAGCTGTCGACCTTGACCTTCAGGTAATTGCCCCGAAACCTCCATGGCAACCGATGTGTTGTTACAGGTGGCTGCAGTGTAATGGGTCTATCCCGCTTGAATTCAAAATGGGCTCGGTCCGGGTTGAGCTCAGCATGCTTCAACTGAGCTAGTGTAAAAAGGGGCTTATGTCTGCCTCCATAGTTTTAAGCGTGTTGTCAACCAATCATTGTGTCTCTCTTCCAGGTCAGACAACTTAAGGATGAGGTTGCTAAGAAACAAGATGAGATGACGCAGACGGAGGTTGAGATGAGGGACGAGCAGCTCGACGTGGATCGACTGAAGGATAAACTCAAACGGATGGACAGCAAAGACTCGCTCTTTGTAAGTTGGTCATTATTGTAGTCATCTGTCTCTAGTGGAATGGCGTGTCAAAGATCACAACTGGACTGTAACATGAAGAATAGGACCATTTGGGAACATTGTGACCATTGCCTTGTAGTTCAATGGCAATTGATGTTTATTTCACATTTTCTTTCGCCCAGAGACACATCACGTCCCAGGTCGCAGACAAGGAGGCCCAGATCAACTTCTACAACCAACTTTTCGACGATACTCAGCAACAGCTCGACAGCATGCTGGCCAGAATTGCCAAGGAAACGGAGGATATTAAGAGACTGGAGCAGCAGCTCAGAGAAGGTACCTGAATTTTGTGTTTTCCCTGGTTTTCGATGAATTTTGAAAAAATATTGAGTCCAGAACTGAGTGCCAAATTAAGGCATTTGTGTTTGTATTAGATTTTTCCGTCAGAACCCAAGCCATAGCATTATTGGCCCTGGTAAGTACGGAAGAGGCCATCTCAAGCTACTCATGTTCCTCACTTGGATGGGGTATTTTACTTGCCCTTGCAAAGGCACAAGATACAAGGCACGACGGATTACTGTCCCAGGCGACGAACTGAAGAGCCAGGGATGATTAATCCCATATAGCCCATCATTCTAACGGCACCCAGGACCTGCTGCTTGCTAAGCAGACGTGATAACCGCTAGGCTATAAAGACTACTCAAGGCTCCTCAAATAAGGCATTATTCTACAGACAGTATTGGACCAAGAATTATGTCCACTGAATTTGTACAATGTGTTCTTTTCAATCCAGGCCAGGCTGCCCAGAATGATGAACTCAAGGCCGAGTTGGAGGGGATCATAGCTGGACTCCAAGATTACCTTGTGAACGTCAAGAAACAGGCCAATATTCAAAAACAGGATTATAACGACTTGATACGCCAAAAGGAGGCACTTGTGAGGAAGTTACAGGACATGGAGGGTGAGATGACCGTTCTGGAGACGGAGGCGAGTGATTATAAGGAACTTCAGAAGGTATGTGTGGTCTCTGCCTTTTCCTTTTCAGCTTTGGGAAACTTGTTTGACTTCAGAAGAGATCATTTGATGACGTCACATCAGAAATGACGTCCCATTTGTGAGGCGGTCTAGGAAAACCCGTTGGGGAAAGTGTTAATGGTGTTGGTGAACCCGCAAATTTCAATAGCTGAAATGTACTTCGTAACAGGTGAACAGTAATCTGACAGCCCTTGTTGATCATTCAGCGACATCTGACGGGTTTTCCTCGACCGCCACACATATTCCGAGATATGGGCGACCTTTGCAATGTCATGGATGCCATCATGTTCATGTCTCATTGAGTTGGAAATTTCCATCGCAAAGTGGCAAATATGTTGTATTTTGAGACAGCCTGAGTAAAATCTACGTTTGTTTTCAGCGAGTGTCGGAGTTAGAAGACACCTTACAAAATCAGGAATACCTCAACGCGACCCTGCAGCAGCAGTTACAGGAATCTCCAGGACCGGATCCAGCTCTGGATGAAAAACTGGATGCAGCGGAGATAGAGGTGGAGAGGCTGCAGAGAGAACTGAAGGAACAAAGGAAGAGATTGAGGGTAGGTCAAATGAGACTAAAAGCCGTGGTCCCTTGTACCTGAGTGTCTATGCCAGGGCAAGTAAAAGACCCCACACAGATGGACAGTAGCCTGTCGGGGATTCCACACCATGGTATAAGCTTAAGATCCAAAAGGGTAATGAAGCTTCCAAGTTATATATCTACACGTATCTTTTAGGCTGAGAAAGAGGAGGTTGAGGAGGAGCTTGACGAGCAGAGACAGCGTGTGAGTGAGCTTGAGGATCAGATCAGTGGCGACGACAGCAAGGAGGATCAGCTACAGGATCTGTCCCAGAGAATAGCAGAATTAGAGGTAAAGAGGGCGTTTAATTGCAAGGTTTCTTGAGTCTGAAATTGACATCGAATGTGTAAACCTTGAACCAAGAGCTGAGTGCCAAATATGGCATTATAAGCTCTACATTGGGTGAATGCAATGTACAGAAGGAAACCGGAGTGCCCGGAAAAAACCTCTGCTGTCAGAGAGAGTTGCCCTCTCTATCACATCACATAGAGTGAGTGCAATGGGGATTGAACTTGGCACCTCAGAGGTGACAGTTGCTGATGCCACCGCGCCACTCTGACAGGCCACTGAATGTGGACGGCTTGTGAGCATGTAGGCTTCTCCAACTTTGGAGAAAAATCTTTGATAGTGACATGTCGACTTACATTTGTCCCTGTTTTTAGGCTGAAAATGACAACCTACGTCAGGATATGCGAGAGCAAGAAAGTCAGATGAAGGACGCCATGAGCGAGTCTATTGCACCAGAGGAATTAGATCATCGTCTGCGCGATATCGTCAGGAGCGCCGAGCAGGGCAAACCATTCATGTCGGCATATGGTGAGAGTGATAACGCTTCGAGGGCACTGGCCGATCTGCAGCGTTATCTCGAGGATCAGAACAACCGGCACAGGCAGGAACTGGAGAGGTCTAGGCGGACACAAGCAGACGTAAGTCTTGTTTTCAAATCTCAGGGACGGTGTTGGCCTCGTCAGACTGGATAGAATTAACAGAACTGACACGAACTATACAGGCCGTTGTTAACCCTTTCCTTGGTTGCGACATGGGCCGACTTTTGCTAGATTGAGTCACAGTTTTCCGATAGACACAAAACCTGTATTGTGGATCAAATCGAACTGATAATTGCTACAAAAATTTGAAGAGATTTTCTTCAGGTTGCCAAACTCAACAATATTTCTTCAAAAAAATTTCCGTAAAAAAACTTGTTATTCTGGAGGTTTACATAGAAATGGTCGCCTGCTGCCTAGAAATGGTCGTCTGCTCACTCTTGGGCACTCTCCCCTTGTTTTATAATCACAGATGGAGAACCAGATCCTCGACCTCAGGGACCAGCTACACAAGGCCTCCACGCCGGCTCGGAAGTCCACCGCTGGGGTCCAGGCTGACTTGAACCAGTCTGACGCGGAGGCGAACACAGAGGAACTCAAACGAATGCAGCAGGAGATATGGAGGCTGAGGGATGCGTTGAAAGACATGACACCAATACATCCAACAAAGGTAGGAGAATTTGCCGCCTAATTGGTCCAACCAAAATCATCGAAAATTTTGCAGATTTTTCTGCGAATTTGTTAGGCTTCTACGAAATTTCAGCTCCTTGCTCTGATTCAACATTCTCTCCTATTCAGCGCGGCCCTCTAGCCTTCAACAGAAGAAATCCTGGTGGCAGTTTCCTCTCCGACCCTGACGACACAGAAACAGACGGCTACGACGACGGCCACCGCGGCGTCCTCCCTCGCTCGTCCTTCAGGCCTCACCGCATCGACGAAGAAACAGACAGCGATCGCCAGCACCACGAACTTTTTGAACCTCTAGATTCAGAAGAGCAGGTGCTGTTTGACGAAGTCTCCAAGGAGTTGATGGAGTTGAGGAAACAAATGGAAAATGCAGATTTTCTCACCCACCAACAGGTAAGGGTGCAGTTTATTTTCACATCTCAAATTCGGGCACACTGTGCCCGACAGATTTTAGGACAATTCTAACAGTTCTGCGGCCACATTTATGAAGCCTTCGCAACTTTGCGTTCACGCAAATCTATTGTTTGGCTGCACATGCCCTATTGTTCACTGACAGCCTTACAATAGATTTGCATGAACGCAAAGTTGCGAAGGCTTCAAAAATGTGGCCCCTGAATCTGCAGGCGCTGCCCCATGCGAGAATTTTCTCATGTGAGTTGGATCTCAATTGCCAAGTCACCATTGTTGGTTTCCTTGCAACATGAAGCAAATGGCTGCCGATTGTTTTGTATAGTGAAATGCTGCCCATAGATCTACATGGAAAGTCGTCTCCGAATATTTCGCAAATTTTCGACCCCAATCGGGGTCTTCCTCAGGTGCTATGTAAGAAGATATCCCAGAGGTGACCTGGGATCTCTTCTACATAGCGCGTGAGGAAGACCCCAATTGGGGTCGAAAATTTGCGAAATATTCGGAGACGACTTTCCGGTTTATTGTATCCTGTGTGTCGTTTTTGGGATATCATAGATATACATGCAGGCCCTTATAACAGCATTCAGAAGATTTGTTGACAAAGTGTGTACAGCTGGCATTTCTCTTTTTCATATTTCCTCAAACACTAGCTTTCTACACTGGTGAGTTAGGGTGGTATTATTTTACGTTCATTCCTAAAACCTCCCATCCTAAAACCAATGGTTTAACACCCTGCGCATTGGTTTGGCTTTGCTTTGGTCCAGAACACAAGTGAACTGAAACGTTCGGTTTACTTTCGAGCATTACCTATCGTTTTATGCTGGGTGAGACTGGGCAACTCTGTCATGATTATCAACCTGATGAAGAGGAGCCTTGATAGCCGAGTGGTTATCATGTACCGTTAACAAGCGGCTGATCCAGGGTTCGAATCCCGGGTCATGTGGGATTAATCATCCGTGGCTCTTCAGTCCGTCACATGGGACAGTAAGCTGTGGTGCCATGTACCTTGTGCCTTTGCAAGGGCAAGTAAAAGACCCCATCCAAGTGAGGAACATGAGTAGCTTGAGATGGCCTCTTCCATACTCACCAGGACCAATAATGCTTTGGCTTCAGCCCTGATGGAAAAATCTGATATAATACAATCAACCGAGATTCCAAGAATCAAACACATGAGGGAAGTGTACCTCTACACTGTGTTATTAACTAGATAAATGAATCATATACAATAGCCTCTGTCTAATGAAATCATTACATCAATTCCTGATTGCTTATCTAACGCTTGATCGGTTCCTTTCAAAACAAATTACCCAGCTTACTCTTGGCGTTATACTACGCAGCCGAATTTTAAAAAAAAAGTTTGGCCCTTATCTGATTGGCAAAAGAGGCCTGGGGAATTTATCGCGTTGATCTTAAAGGGCCTATCGAAGAAAGTAATAAAAGGCTTATCTGAACATCAAACACCTTACTAAGAATGACTGATTGGGGGAGGTGACATGTGGCTTAATTCAATTACCCGTGGGATTTATGTCATTTAGGAACCGACTGACTAGGCCTAGCTTTGTGCATCAGTCTGTTTCTGGTAATGATCCGGTCTGGTCACGATTTGACTTTTTGGAGATTTTGGCATTTCTGGAGTAGAATTCAAAGCTGGTTATGGATAAAGCTAAAACTAACAGGAAAAGAGCGAAAGTGGGTCTCAAATGTATAAGGCGCTTCCAGTTTTCCCATAATACCCTAGGTCCTTATGATTGTGCAGGGCTGACGCCGTGGCAATAAAAAGGCCGTAAATTGTCCCCGAATTCTAAAATGTGTGTTTTTGTTTTCCTCCCTTCAGTTGTTGGAGGCACAGAAGAGGATGGCCGACCTGGAGAACGATTTGAAGAGGAAGGAATCGGCGCTGAATAAGGAGAAACAACACAGAGCTAAGGTACGTGGATTTGTCTGCTGTCGTGATTTCAACAAGAGGCCCATGGGCCTTGTACTCAGCTGCGGTTTATGGATTTAATCAGAACATCTAACGACCCAGTAGGAAGAAAAATAACCAGTACTGGACTATCTTTATCTATATATTCGCTATATGTCTGAGAATATTGGTCTGGTGTCAATTTCAGATGGAATCAGAGCGACTACAGAAGGCGATGGACGAGCTCGTGGACGCCCAGGATGAAATTAACAACCTCCAACAGCTGCTGGAGCAGAAGGAACAGGAGATGGAGGAGGTCGCGAAAGGTCAAGAGGTCGAACATCAGGCAATGGGTGAGCTGACGTTATGTCCTATATGATGGTCATTATCGTTACTAGGCCTACTTCATGACACCACTCATCCATTTTTGGCCTTCTGCTAAATTTGGCTTTAGAAATGGAGAATAGCATGAAAAATCCGGGTTTTAGATCTCAGAGGAAACGGACATTGCATCTTCCTTTCTTGTCCAGTATTGTCAATATCTTGATCAATTTTCAGAGCATATGACAATCCGTACATCTTTATCATCAATATCAGAGTGTGGGTATCTTTAAAAACCATTTATATCCCACATATACCTACCAGTATCTTAGATGCTTCCTGTGGCATGAGGCCGTCCAGGGTCCTTGTGAATGTGATCCTTGCTTCAGGGGTCCATGCATGGGGCCGTCCAGCATCCTTCTGATATCTGAAAAGAGAGATATGTTCCATGAATCATACCCTTCATCGCTGCCCTGCCTTATCCACCTCGCCCCCACCCCACCTGGACCCGTCACCCCTCCCCTCACGAAAGGGGAGTCAGTACTAATCAGTCCTTATGGGACCTGGAATTTGTTGCAGCCACAAGAGTACCTCTCTTCTCTATCAATAATAAGGTCACAGCGCTTTTGATCCAGTCTAGAACATATGAAAGACGCCCGCTGTTGGAGTTGCACAGTGGAAACATTAGGGCCTATCTCACTCAGGTTCTCAAACTGTGAACAGTAAAATGTATTAAAATAGCTCAAACAAGTGACCTCCTGAACTGTCAATTGTAAATGTCGCCTGATGTCTCTCTCTCCTTACAGATGTCCAAAGAGAAGAGATTGACTACCTCCATGACGTCCTGGATGCTCAGAAAAACGAGATAGGACACTTACACGATGTGATTGAGGGTCTGCTACAACGGAAGCCAGGTAAGGCTCCCTGGTGTGCAGTGGTGTAGTGGTTGAGTGTCGGACACAGGCCCGAGAGGTCATGGGTTCTTCCCAGCCAAGTCGCCACCCGACTTTGGGTGTAAATTCTCAACTATTTCTGATAGGATTGAGTGATGTGCTGAATGAGCTGCTCCTTGAGTTCCCCAGAAAGGTTTCTGGAGAGACTGGGATAATGTGTGAAGCGCTTTGAGTCCGTATGCCAATGCAAAGCGTGATAAGAAAACTGAAATCAAATTCCTCCCTAAGTTGACATTTCGATGACATTTGGAGGCAGATTGTTCAAAAGATGTTGTTTGCTCATGCATGGCTCTGAATGTTGTTGTCTTTTCAGGCAAAGACCAGGATCGAGAAGTAAACAAACTACGAAAAGAGGTTGACCGTCTGCGTGGCTCCCTGATGCAGCCTGGGGCGGTGGTGACGGTACCTCCACAACAGTATGCTGCCGATTCCTTCCAGACTCCGTACCAAGCACCTGGAGCTGTCCCACAAATCGTAAGTTTAAGATTTTAAACATCAAGCTCTTTTCGACTTGGTTTCAACCTCGAGCTCTTTTGGGCTTGGTTTCAACATTCAGCTCTTCTGGGCTTGGTTTCAACATCCAGCTCTTTAGGACTTGGACTGGTTTCAATATTAACTTGTCTTTTCATTCCTTGCAGCAAACAGCCCCACCACCGCCGGTCGTCCTGTCATCGCAACCGGGCCGTGTCTACACCGCCCCCTATCAGCCAGGTTCAGCAACATGGATTGCACATCCACCTGGCCCTCTTCCTGCAGGAGTAACATCTGCCGTCTCCAGTGCCGCCCAACCAGGCACAACGGTTATCTCAGGTGGTGCACCAGGTGTCGTTCCACAGCCACAATACACCGGTTACATGCCAGGAATACCGATCGTACAGGGTCAAGGTCAAACTCAAGCAAGGCCAAGTGAAGGTGAATGTTTGATTCTTTGTCTTTGTGGACTTAGGAAATGTAGTGGCGCAGTGGTTTCAACATCGGACACGTGCCAAGAGGACAAGAGTCCGATAATCCACTGTGTCACCACTCTCTTCTTTCAAATGACCTGAAAGGCTCAAACAAGCGTTGGAATGACCTGCTCCTACATTCCTGCATTTGTTATTTTCCAGGTAAAACGATATCTGAACTGGCTGGTGTCCGAGACGAGGAAGAGATTCTCTTCTGTAACGTTCCTGAACATCATGATTTGGTGAGTAGCGTCTATTTATAGCGCAGTGTGACCTTGACCTCTATGTTCCCCTCGGCCAAGAAAATTGATGAGGATATCTTATGTTTGTTCTGTTGTTAGCATGTTCACTTTCTGCACTAGTCCCATCTGCCTTCAAGTCCTGATCTTGCCTGGAAATTGACTATAAATAGCTTCAAGTAAATGGGTTTTGCAAATATGGAGTTATTAATTTCTGTGTCTTGTCGATTTTGTCGGTTATTTCAGGAGGATTTGATCGCTGCTTTACAAGAAAAGATCAAGAATTTGAAGAAACAGCTGAGAAAAAGAGAGGTAAGCTCTTCGTCAGAGCATGGCTAGATGTGAATATGACTATGAAAATTATCATGACCGTAGCAGCTAGATTGAGAACCAGCTGATTTACATAAGATCTTAGATTTTGGAAACTGTATATAAATATTTGTGGATTAAGTATTTGTTATACAGTCCTCTACAAATGTTGCACTTGGTGGTAGTGGGCGTGAACATTGATGACTGTGAAACGGTTAACAATTTTCCTGTTGTTTTTCAGAGAATGTTGGCAGAGACGGAGGCGCAGGGAACAAGAGCTGTTCAGATGTTGACTGAAGAACTGGAGGTAATGAACACAAAATCATCGAAATGTTGTGATCAGAACTTTCACATACTTGTCTATTGTTGCAGCCAGTCTTCACCTGAATCTAAAAATGCAGCTTCATGTGAGAGTTTTTTCCTGCAAGTTAGCTCTCAATGCTACTCCGCCATTGTTGGTTTCCTGACGACTTACGTTGAGGCCAATGACACAAACGACTGCCCGTAGTCAATAGTTTCTCTCTGTCTTACAGAATAAACGAGATGAGCTCGAATCCCTCGACTTCGCCATTGAACGGCAGAAGGTGAGCTTGAAACAGCTGAAGGAGACAGCGGGGAAGATTGAGAACGAGAAAGACGCGGCGCTGAAAGTTCTTAAAGAACTGAAGGAAGAAAATGAGAAACGGATGAAAAGAAAGTGAGTGAAAGTTTTAGCAGACGACATTTGTTGTTGTTGTTGTCCTTCTTGAAATCAGTGATTTGGCAAAATGTTTTGATTAAATGTTGTTTATTTGAGCCATCTTAGGAATATTTCTTCAAAAGTTTTGGTTGTGTTTGGTTCAGTGTGCCAAAAATGGGACGAATCAGCTGCGAAAGATTCAGAACGTAACTCTAGAAGATCTGAGATTAGCGGTGATGATATGTTTGTAATATTTCCCACTTTTCTGTTTCAGAGATTTCCTGGATGGTCGCGGGCCAGTCAACATCGAGGACGGGGATTACGACTATAATTACGATCCACGATCGTTGCAAAGTCGCCATAGTTACCTCTCAGATGAGGTCACGTGTATGGAGGAGACCCTCGCCAAGAGGAAAGCCGAGCTACGGGAGTCCGAGAGGCTGTTGAAAGATTGTGAAGCTGATTTACTCAAAGCTAAAAATGAGGCTAAAGAAACGATCGACCGGTACGACCACGCCAAGAACCATCACACCTCCACACGTCAGGATACGGAAGAGTTAGAACGGCGGGCGCACGAGGCGGGGACGCAGGTCGTACGCTATAATGAGGAGATTAAGAACCTTCAGACAGAGATTGCGGAACTCGAAGGGATCAAACACGAATTGGAGAGGACTGTGGAGGATATTAATCACGTGATCGGTGCCAAGGATGATGAGTTTAAGTCGCTGGATATCCACGTGAAGGAGGGAACAAGAAAGTAAGTCAACATTTTGGTCAGTTGTTGGACCTCTAGGCTCATTTGGATGGGGTCTTTTACTTGCCCTTACAAAGGACGGTAAGCCATGATACCTTGTAACAAGGTATCATGGCTTACCGTCCCATGCAACGGACTGAAGAGCCAGGGATGATTAATCCCGCATGGCTGGGATTCGAACCCGGGACTTGCCGCTTTAAGCAGACATGATAACCACTAGGCTATCGAGGCTCCCTAAAAGCTAAACTTTCACACATCTTTGGCGAAATGTTTGATTTACATCTATTTTTTTTCACAGTTTGAACCGAATGCTGAAAGATTACAGCGTGACAGAGGAAAAAGAGAGAGAGAAGTTAGAAAATATGAAACAGGTGGAACAAGATGTAGCACAGAAATATGCCGAGCTGGACCGGTTACGGATGCAGATTGATGCTGAGAGGCTGGAGATGGAACAGGTGGATAAGGAGATGGGACGACTGAAGACGGAGCATCAGCTCCTGAAGGATACCGTGGAGGAGAAGGATATGGAGTTACGGAGTCTGGAACGAGACATTGAGAAGGAGATCGGACTCAAACAGAAGGATATCAAGGTGAGGATGTAGCAGGGGAAAGTGTCCCCAGGGAAAGTGTTCTGCTAACAATGGATTTGGAAAATTTTAATTTTAGGTTGCCCTCTGCAGCTAGTCACCATGACTGCAACCTAACAATAAAATTGACTGGCCTACTTCCATCCATTAAAGGGCCACGATATTGCCACTTTTTGTCGGCAGTCGGCGCCACCGGCTATGATTGCGTCATTCTCCAATACCGTAGTTTTGCCTTTTGCCCCAGTGTTGGAGAATGTATGATTACAGTACAATGCATACACTAGGAATGAGAGTTACTCTACATGGGGTGAAGTTGATAAGCGGTAGTTTAACAACATTGTCAATAGAGATCTCCCTTAACGCAGGTATGTTTAACACACAGGACAGGGAGGAATACAGTGCCCTTTTAACTATTGATCATTTTGAACAAAATTTCAGGAGTTACGCGTCATGATCGACCAACTCCAGGAGGAGAAATCACACTACTCGGCGCTCATCGTTGAAGAAAAAGACGAACTCCACAAGATCAAGATGGACGCCGAACGGGAGGAGTGTTCGCTACATACGCTGACGTCGTCAATTGGGAAACATAAGGCAGAGTTGAAACATGTGCTTGAGATGCTGCAAATGGAACAGACGGAGCTGAACCGGATTAATGATCAACATCGTCAAAAGATGGCGACACTGGAGAAGACGCAGACCATGTTGAATGAGGTAAATGTTGAATCCCATTTGGAGAGCCTTGATAGCCGAGTGTTTATAATGTCTGCTTAGCAAGCGGCAGGTCCTGGGTTCAAATCCCAGGGCCGTGTGGGATTAGTCATCCCTAGCTCTTCAGTCCGTCGCATGGGACAGTAAGCCATGGTGCCTTGTACCTTGTGCCTTTGCAAGGGCAAGTAAAAGACCCCATCCAAGTGAGGAACATGAGTAGCTTGAGATGGCCTCTTCCGTACTTACCAGGGTCAATATGGCTTCAGCCCTGATGGAAAAATCTAACACAAATCCCATTTTTTATGAGAAATGTAATTTAAAAACCCGGGAGAAAATCTTCACTTTCAAAGAAAGTTGCCCTTTCTCGTGAGGAGTTGTATCTGACGGGGATTGAACCTGAACCTCAGAAGTGACGGGTGCCATGTTTCCACTGCCCCACTCTGACCACCCAAGTCTCATTCTTTCCTGAATTCTTTTCCTTGATAGGAAAAAGAAGACCTTGACAAGTTACAAACAGAGCGTAAGAAACGACAAACGGAACTCGACCACATCCGTGAGGTGGTTGATAATGAGAAGATGGGGATGGAGAGGCTGGATACAGAGAAACGAGCTCTGGAGGCGAGCATCACGGTCATGACCAAGGAGAAGGAGATGCTGGATGAAACGTGTGCTACGCTGGAGAATAAGAACGGAACTCTGAAGAGGTAGGGGTCTTGATCCTTGGCCTCTCTGATGCTGAGTTGTTTTTCTAGGGGGTATCTTTGCTGTAGTTCTCACAAAAACTACTATCTTAGCTACCAAACTTCCCTTCAGTGAGCACGGTGGCACAGTGGTAAGAGTGTAGGACTCGTGACGAAGAGGCCGTGGGTTCAATACCCAGCTAAGTTGCCACTTTGTATTCTCTTCAGAACTCAAATACAACTTGAGGACAGCATCCACAACAACAAGTCCAAGTTGAACAAGGTCGAATCAGAGCTGTCAAGGTCACAGATTGAGTTGGATGAGGTCAAGGCCGAGAGGCAGACGTTACAGGAGGACGTACAGATTCTGACGCAGCATGTCACCGGTGAGTTGGAATCATGATGCCATCTGTGGTCTGTCCATCTGTCTGTCTGTCCTGGCACGATTGCTGTATTTTTTTGCGGCACAAACTGGTTTGCTGGAATTTGCTTGCAGATTTCACCCTAGGGAGTTGAAAGAACCCGACTCACATCTCGTGGTTTATTATTTTCAGATGGAAAGAGTGAATTGCGGAGCATGAGGGAGAACATCAAAGTGGCCGAGGATCACATTCATCAGCTGGAACAGGTCAGTGGGTGTCAAATCACCTATCATTTCAATTGTATTACCGTAGATTTTTCTGTCAGGGCTGAAGCAATGACATTATTTTCCCTGGTAAGTACGGAAGAGGCCATCTCAAGCTACTCATGTTCCTCACTTGGATGGGGTCTTTTACTTGCCCTTGCAAAGGTACAAGGTACAAGGCACCACAGGTTACTGTCCCATGTGACAGACTGAAGAGCCAGGAATGATTAATTCCATATGGTCCAGGATTCAAACCCAGGACTGTCGCTTGTTAAGCAGATATGATCACCACTAGGCTATCAAGGCTTTTCAACACAAATCAATCGGCATCGCTCAGATATTGGAGTATTGATAGTGTCTGTTTGTCCTGAATCCAACAAAGGATAAGACATAAAATTGGATTAAAAATTCAGTAATTTTGTTTTTCTTCTCACTAATCCCGTCCTACCCCTTCAGACCAAAGCCCGCGTCGGATCCCTGGAGGTCAGTTGAGTGTTGTGATTTGTAACATTCAGTAACTCAGCATTCCTGTGATCAGAAATCGTTACCGATCAATAACACTGTGTAATTTTAACTGTGATAATCCATGTTGTGTTCTGATTGGTAAGAATTTCTTGTTGTGTGATTTGAATTTCTGCTGTTGAATGATAATCTCTTCCTTGCTAAGTGGACGTGATAACCACTAGGGTGTCAAGATAGTTGATAATGGGTTAACATCCCGGTATTTTACAATTTCAGGAGATGAAGATGAAGGCTCGTGAGAAAGAAACGATGACGACAGAAGTGTACCGTTTGGAACAGGAGATTCAACAACGCAAGACGATGGTTGAGGAATGGAGCCGGCAGGAGAAACAGAAACGTGACGATACGGATGCCGCGGCACGGGACATGGAACGTGTCACACGGGATTGTAATGAGGCGAAGAAGGTTGGTGATATTTCTTTCACCCGGAGACCCAGTTGTATGGACTGTTGTTGGGGGAGGGGGGTGCAGGGGTTGATGGTTGTCACCTCTAGGTTGAGGGTTCAAATTCCCTATAAACACTGAAGTTCTGCAGTACGAGATTCAGACACTTAACCAACCACTGAAATCCTCAATTCAGGTTCTTCAGTTTGGCAATAGCCCTTTATCTATTTTCTAGGCTCTTCACAAAGTTTCCAAAGAGTTAGAAAAAGAGGAAGGAAAACTGAGTCGAGTGATCAGCAACGCTCATCTGGAGTTGGAGAACCTTAAAACAGATCTGTCCCTCAAACAAGACGAGCTCGAGGAGGCCACGGTCAAGGTCAACCAACTCAAGGTCAGGTTTTGTCCTAAATGGACTGAAAATTTTGTAATGGCTGTCTAAACCAAATCTTGCCTGTGCTGTCAAAGTACACGACCCTAGGTTGTGAATGGCTGAGCACCGAGGGTGGCTGAGCCGTCAGCTTGCAAATGTCAGATATGGCTGAGCACATAGTTAGCAAAATGTATTTTGTGGATGGCTGAGCTGAGACCTGCATGTACTCTCCAAGTACTGGCTGAGTACCTAGCCTGTGGTGGTTGAGCACTTTGTTAGCAAATGGCTGAGCATATTTTGTGGATGGCTGAGCATCTAGTTTGAAACAAGTTTCCATGTCCTACAAACTGGAATATCTTTTTTCAGCGAGAGGCTGAGCAGAAGCAATATACGAAAGAGAGGCTAGTGGAACTTGAACAGACGATGAACGAGAGAGAACGTGAGATAGTCTCGAGCAATGATGAGAAACAGCAGCTCGCTCAAGCATTGAACAGATCGTACAAAGAGTTACAGACGTTGCGAGATGACATGACTCGCGAGACGGAAACAAATCGTGAACAGACGGAACAATTTGAGCAGGAGATGGACGACCTGAGGATTCAGCTTCACGACACACTCAAGGTATGATTGTTTGGATTTCTTGCAAATGATCCAAGGACAATTCTTTTTCATGAGATGGACTGCTAGTTCTGGTGTTGAACACTAGATTTTGAGCAAATTTTTCCATGGGCATCGAGTTGTACTTGACTCAAGGCCAACACGTGTGCGTAAATCGAAATATTTTATCTTTCATCGTACAGGAGCTCAAGCAGACAAGGAAAAAAGCTGCAGCCGACATCACCGACCTTGAACAGATTGCTCAAGACCACTGCGCACGGGCGAATCGTCTGAGTGACGAACTCAACTCCGTGCGGCAGGAATATCTCAACCTAAAACAGCAGGTACACCTCCCCTCATCTGTNCCCCCCCCCCCCCGGCTGTTTTGTTACTGTCAGTTTGTAACAGTTGTCAACTAATGTTTTGAGTGTATGCCTCTGAATTTCTTTCTTGTGATATCCAAGATCATCCAGCGAATCATTAACTGAGTCCTAACTCGAGTCAATGGCTGGTGTTCATAAAAGTTAGCAATGCTTTTACTTAAGATTTCCACAGCAGTGTCCAATGTAAATGTTCGGCAAAACTTGAAGTAAAAGCATTTGCTACTTTTATGAATATCAGCCATTAACTGAGTCATAACTTGAGTCATTAACTGAGCCATTAACTCACGTCATTAGCATGAGTCATTCCGTCTCTGCCATCCCTGATTCCAATTGTTTTGCCATCTTTCCCACTCGAGTTATTTCCACTCTGTTTCTAACTCGTGTGTTTTTGTGTAGCTAATCACTCAAACAGAGATCATCGCCCGAGACAGGCGGCTGGAGGACTCCGTCAAGGAACTCAAAACGGATATACACTCCGTGAGTATGGGGGGGGACACGGTCAACCCTTTATGGGGGAGGGGGGACACGCTCAACCCTTTATGGGGAGGGGGACACGCTCAACCCTTTATGCGATGAACAACTGTAGGCATCAATGGAATATATGAATGTAACGACCGCCATCTTTGTTTCATGGTGAAACTGAACTCTGATAGTCCTTGACACAATAGTCATAGTACCGGTCTTGATTGAAAGATGATGGTGGGGTAGTTTGGAGCAGATTGGAATAGTGTCCTGCGCTCGCATGTCAACAATTTCTCATGTCGATTTCAGGAGCTGACACACAGCATGTACGACCTTGAAAAGTCACGAAATGACGCCATTGACGAACTCCAGGAGTTGCAAGATCAGAAGTCCAAGATCCAACACACGCTGGACGACCTCAAGGAAAATTTATCTGGGGTAGGTGGAGATGAATTTTGCTATCTTAGGTTTGTATCAGACTTTTCCATCAGGGCTGAAGCCATAGCAATAGGGAGGTTGAGATCAGCGACTTATCTTGGATCCTTACGGATAGATTTCTGTACAACGAGGACAAATTTTGTGTACATTTCAATCCGTATACGTATAAGGATCCGTGATAAGTTGCTGATCTCAACCTCAGTAGTATTGGCCCTGGTAAGTATGGAAGAGGCCATCTCAAGCTTCTCATGTTCTTCACTCTGATTGGGTCTTTACCGGGTACTTGCCCTTGCAGATGCTCAAGGTACAAGGCACCACAGCTTACGGACCTGTCTGGATACTGGTTATTCCCTGAGTGCAGCTAGATGAAGCATCTGTAGTGCCTATTTTAAAACTAATTTGGGTTTAAAAATGGTTCAAAATTACAGGAAGAAAACTTACAAAATAATATTTTTCTATTTTTCAGACTCACCACGGCCCGCTGGGTGATTTCCCGACAGCTCACGGAGAGGAGTGGAGAAAAACTGCATTTAAAGATAAATTTGCTCAGGAACAAGATTATCTTAGAGTAAGTTCAGATTTATGGGATGACAAACCACTTCAATGATGGTGTAGTGGCAATACTGCTGTCCATTGAGGTTGTGGGGTCAATTCCACGTCAAATGGTCTCACATCTGCTAATCTACTGAACTCCGCTCTTCAGCAACAACTACGCCAACAGATGTCCCGCCACGAAGACGCACTACTCAACGAACGACAAAAGTCGGAAGGAACGTTGCAGAGTTTGAAGCGTCGTCTGAGTAACCTCCAAGATGTCCTCTCGAACAGCGACCTGACGCGGTCACGTATGTCGATGAGGACACGGTCGCCTCTTACAGAAATCAACATGGATGAGCCAACCTCGGTGAGTTGAATTTCACTGTCATTGAAGATACAACAGTGATAAATTTTCTAGACTGTCAAGAATGCCACATGGAAACACCAATGCCTCTCACTTATGAGGTCCGGGGTTCAATTCCCACTCAGACCTGGTATCATGTGACAGAGGGCAGCTCTCTTCGGGAGTGTAGGTTTCCTTGGGGGGCTCCAGTTTCCTCCTACATTACACCACAATTCACCAAATACATGTACAGTGGAACCTCGCTATGAGGACACCCTTGGGACTGACAAATGCTGTCCTTAATTGAGAGGTGCCCTCATTACGGAGGTCAAATTGAATAGAAACGAAAAGTTTGGGCCTGAAAGTTGGAGTCCGTGGTTCTATTCTGTCTTCTAAAGAGCCAATAAATATGAGTTAGTGCTCACGGCTTGTGAATGAGGTACCCGCGGAACTAACGTCACGACGTGGCGCTGCGAGCGATGTACCCGAAGTTTCTTTTTTCTAACGTTATTTCCATTTATTTCTGGTGTGAAAATAACCTGTTTCTGTTGGTCGCCTGACAGTAAACTTTACATCATTGTGTAGCTGATGAAAATTTCTTTAATCTCCTTGCTTTTTTCCTTAAAGGGCCTCTAGAGGCAGCTCGCCATTAGGCTACTATCAGTACCGGTTCTTCAACTAGGCGGCGCCACTTTAACGTTAATCACCAGTACGAGGTATTGAACATGGGTTTTCCCCGGGGTTTTCCCCAGCCATGCTGGGCTGCCTCTAGAGTCCCTTTAAAATGAGGAGATAGATTGGCGATAAAAGCAACGTTTTTGTCTCATTATTCCTGTAGAAGAATGTACAGCTTGAATGTACAGATCACTTTTTCATGACGCAACGTCAACACCTAAAATGACGTCAATGACGTTGCGACGGGTCAATCGCTCGCACCGCCACCGCGTAGCAAAGTTTGTCACGCGGGTATCCCATTGGCATTTTGAAGGACTAATGTCATTCACATCTTTTGCCTGCCTTATCCTGATTTCACACCTTCAAAACGCAATGACCCACTTTCTGATTTTAGGAAAATGCGAATACAGTCACCTCGAGTACGAATCAGAATGGTGTTTAGGTGTGTTTCATGTTGTTGATGTTGTTCTTTTGGAATTCAACTCACATAACTTTGCATGCGTTTCTCACTGAAGTTATTGTTTACTCTTGTTGCTATGGTAACACTTCTTCGTTTTTGAGGGGATTTTTGTGAAGTATGTGAGTGAGATGCGTTCAGCAAAGCGATTGGATGTTCCTCATTTTGATGCTTGGGAGTTGTTGGGACTGATTGAGAACATCCTTGTGGCATGGCCTTACACACTTCATAAAATTCCCTCATTGCCTCAATTCCCCCCCCCCTTTGACCATCCCTCATTTAATACAAACCATCACAAAAGGCCACCTTGACCTGTTAAATACTGCTACTTTTCTTGATTTATTGTTTTGATGATAACTTCTACACACCTTTTGTTTCCCAATCTAATTCATCCAATTTTGATTTGCTGGCCTAAACCACCTGTTGTTAAAAAATTAAGATTCCAGCATGTGCAAATACATGTAACAGCATGGAACCCCTGTTTGTTGTCTGTGTGTCTATCAAGATGTCTGTCAATCAATATCAACATTTACTGCCAGCTGCGATTCTTTCATATTTTGTTCGTGTGTAATGTACTAAAGAATTGATTGATTGCTTTGTTAGAAATGAAAGCGTCTGATCTGGCTGTCAGGTTGATGCAGTGGAACATCAGTGCCTATCATCTGTGAGTTTGGGGTTCAATCCCTGGTTCGGGTTAAATCCCGGGCTGTCAGAGTGGCGCAGAGGAAACATGGTGCCTATCACCTCCGAGGCTGTGGGTTCGATACCAAGTCGAAAGCTGGTCTTCATCATTGTGATAAAGAGGGCAACTCTCCGACAGCACAGGTTTTTCCAGGCACTCTGGTTTCTTCCTGCTCTACATATTCACCTTTCTATAGCTCACTTATAAAACTTCTGTCTGCTATTCCAGGATTTGTCTGGTATGTCACCCCTCATGTCGCCGGGGAAACACTCGTACACGTTGAATCGGCCGCATGCAAGATCAAGGTCATGGGACAGAATACCAGAGAGGGGTCCGACGTCACCGTCGTCAAGTTACTACTCCGTGGCGTAGAGGAGAGCTCGGCCGCCAGCGCTGTGAGGAAATACTCAAGTGATACATGATTCAGACTTTCAAAGCAAGAATTTCAGAACTGACGCTGTTTTCATGAGAGGAAGCATCGTGTGAGATTTGTTTTATATCAGTGCAGTTCTTGGCAATTTAACTTGAGGTTGCTACAGGATGTAGCGTAATCATTGTTGCGTCAAAAAAGTTGTGAATCACATCCAACTTGAAGACAAGTCGAGGAGAGTAATGGCTTGTAATGTAATAAGTGATTTATCAATGTTATATCGCTTTGATGTGATAGGCCTGTGACGAGGCCAAATCAACGGCATGCATTCCATGTTTGGGGCCATATATGTTTTGAACTCAGATAAAATGGCTGGTGTAGTTCAGCTCTTGTGAGGGCCAGTCGTCGCGGGTTTTCAGTACTTAAAGCTCAAATACTGTTGTAGATGATATTTGTATGTGAAAGTAGTAGTTTTTGAATAGCAGATGGACATCGAATGTAGAGATAGCTACAGTGTACAGGACAAGTAGTGGATTATTAGTGGTGCCAAAATGAGTCCAGGTTTTATAATTACCCTGGTTAATTAATTCAGACATCATTTCATCTTGAATGAACTGATGTATTTGGATGAGGGGACTCTCTAGATCTCTTAACCACTGCAGGCAGACAGGTTAGTTTTAATGACGCTAGTTTTAATGATGATATGTTTTATGAATATATCATTTCTTACATAACCGTTGATCATATTATAGGCACTCAATTGATGCCCTTTAAAGTCACAATTTTTTTTATGGGGGGGGGGGGTTACAGTATCATGCGGTAACCATGCTAACTGTTGAGTAGAAATGCTGCTCTCCTTTTCGCTCCTGTTTTAGAAGAAAAACGATGCTGATTCTTCAGGAATTGTCATCAGTGTTTCGATTTCGATGAGAGCAGCTCTCCTTGTACAACATGAATGATTAGTTAGTTTTATTTCAGATACTTTTGTACGCTTTTCCATGGCTGTGAATATTAGGCCTAGCTAGTAAATACTAGGCCTAGCTAGTAAATACTAGGCCTCGCTAGTAAATACTTGGACTCGCTAGTAAATACTAGGCCTTGCTAGTAAATATTAGGCCTAGCTAGTAAATATTTCGACTCGTTTTGTTGAATTCCACTGAAGCTCATTTTATGTCGGAATGATGATAGAAGTAACAAGTAAATGGCTGGTCCATTTTGAAAATGGAAAGTATTATTAGTAATGGTATAGTTACGATGTTTTCACAATCATTATCAGAATTCTAAAAACTCTGCTGCCTCCGTTGGTTTCTGCATTGCAGTGGAGCTGCAGTTTGGAAAACATTCACTTTGGTGTAAGTTGTAGAGAAAGTGCAGGCATCAGAATTCCTTGGGGTGCTATTGTTCCAAGATACCCTTGTGGCTGATCAAATTCCAATACTGAACCAAAAAGAACACGTCAAATTGGACTTATTGTCCGATATAACTCAAAAGAGTATTGAACACATATTGTTATCCATCGGTTTTCAATGTATTTTATTCATCTGATCATCCCACCGATGTGTTCTGTTGACCAGAATGAAAAGTTTGTAACATGGATCAGTATTAAATGTTGAGATATTCGTACAGGATAATTACAGTGTTTTTTTACTGGTATACAGTTTGCACAACCAGGTGTGTGCTCATCACTTATTTTGCAGTCGGCTTGCAGCTGGAGTGTCGAGGAACCAGTGAAGTTCACCGTTGGTTGGTCGGACTCGGGCCGCTGGGAGAGGGACGGCTTCATTTCCTTCAAGGACGCGCTGGAATGAAATAAAGAGATATTTCGTAAAGATTGGCAGAGATGGAGAAAAACTCCAGGGAGAAATTTGCAGAGATGGGCGCACCCTTGAACCATTCATGTTGGTCTAATGATACAAGCATCCTAGTGTACATCGCTTGCCTGAAAGTCGATGAATTCATTTCCAGTGTGTTCGTACGACTTACCTGCACCATCTCAGCTTTCCCGCCACCACACGAAGCGAACACGCAGCAGGCAGCGTTGTTCACGACCGGGAATGTCATTGTGATCCTCTTGGGAGGAGGTTTCGGTGAATCGCTGATTGGGGCGATCAGCACATCGGTCACCTAGAAACATCAAAAGAAAGATACGAGAGGAAAAAACTTGAGATAGAAATTACTGAGACAAAGAGGATCTGTCCTAGTATCAAGTTACCCAGTACTGAAAATTGCCCTGTCACCAAACAGCCAAAACAACCCAAAAGCTGAAACCTACCTCTGATAACGGATGTCCCGGGAACAAGGAGCAAGTGTGGCCATCTGGTCCCATACCCAGGAGCAACATGTCAAACCTGGGGACATCAGATCCCGGGAACACTTGACGGATTTTTGATATGTAATCATTTGCTGCCTCTTCAACTGAAAGTGGAAAAGCTACAGGTTAAGAATTAAAGATACCGGTACGGTACCAATAGGCCTATCGTAGACGACGACAAGATGTTGTACTTGCAACAGACAAAATTGAGGGCTGTTCCTTGATGTAGCACTTATTGTCAGCCTATTCTAAACCCCTCAAACACCAGCTGTTCTGGCCGTTTGGGGCCTACCTGGTAATAGAAAGTCGCAACTCCAACTTCGACTAAGTTATAGGCCCATATGCACCAAACGAAGATTATCTTGAACTCGGGTTGAGCCACAACTTTTCAGTTGTTCAGGTTTGCCAGGGCATGATGTGACAATGGAAAAGTTGTGGCTCAACCAGAGTTCAAGATAATCTTTTCTTGGTGCATACGGCCCATAAAGTAACAACTTCTGGTTGTTTCCACTAGAACGTACCAGATATATCGGGATTAATTTTGTACACGTGATCATCGGACAAGCTGATTTTTCCAAGGAGATTGTCCTTGTAATATTTGTAAGTGGAATCGCCATCGGTGAAAGGGACATAGCGCTCGTCGCAGAAGAAAACACGCCATTTTGACCAATCTGTCTTCAAGGACAGAAGACCATCGCTGAGAAACTTTGCGAGGCTGCCACCTGGAAAAAAGACGAAAATAAGGTAATATTGACGGAATATTCATGATGTAGAAAATTCTTAAGAGTAGTAAAAACTTTTGTGAGACGCCCTTTAAATGACAACCTGTTTTAGTTCCACGCGGTGGACAGAGATGGCAGCACCGCATGGGGCAGGATTTATGCTAGTTCCTCTTAGGTGGTATAGATGGCAACACTGCATTGGGCGATATTTTTGCAAATTATTCTAATTATCCGCTGGCTATCATTCACATCCCACCTGACAGGCCAACAGTGAACTGTCCTCTACTCTGGATAGCTTGGTTAGCTTTGTCGACCACAAATTTGCACAGAACTTCAGAGACAATTTTGTCACTTTCGTGAATGTGTTTCGTCGGCGCGGCCATCTTTAGAGAT
>NMRB01001698.1:44082-62937 GCA_002633025.1 Notospermus geniculatus | reverse complement strand
ATCGGCGGTGTTGCACAGAGCTATTTCAAAATGGCGGTCGATTTTGAAGAACAAAATTGTGCCTGGAATGTTATAACGTCTGCACTGTCACCAAATCAAGTAAATGTTATCCAACACTTAAATTTGTATATTTAACGTAGTATTCAATAAATCCCCCCATTCTCTGTGGGACAAATCTGTGATCATCCCACGCAAAATCCGAATTTTCCCTCTGTCCGACAATCGTATCTACGCGATTTGTACAGGTTTCAGCTGTCAATGATGTCTATTTTCGGACACGACCTTGATAAAATGTATCATTGGATCTTTGTTTTGATCATTTCAATCGTTTCAAAAATCAATAGACCACGGCACAATGAAGGACGAAGGGCCTGCCTTTTGCTTTTTTGGCATGGGTGATGGAGGTCGCTTGGTAGGTCAGATGAAATCACATCATGACAGACATCTTCAGATTCAGAAGGCTGGGACAGCCTTGCTGCCTTGGTTTTCAAACCGTCTGACATTTAACTGGATTATTCTCGGTGACACAAGTGCGTGCTTAGTAGAACAGAGAGATTAGCTCTACGCCGTGTAGGCGTAGCACTACACACCAGGCCTAGCCCTAGAAATGAAGATTGACAGTCAACATGATCAAAATATTTTCATGGATTATCCAAAGGTATCTTCAAATCTCCATTTCAGGGTGATGCTGTAGGCTCTGATTTAGAACTTGGTGCTGCTATAAATGTGCTTCTGAAGTGTAACTATGGCCCGATCATCGAAGAATGGTATCTGGAGACACTACAAGAAGACCTCCGTCAGCGAATCTCCCCAACACTTTGGAACAGTTTCATGAACAATTCAGAATGTCTTGTCTCACATTTGTGTTCAACCATCCAGACACTTCATAGCAGCTTACAGCAGTATCAAAGTTGTACAAACATTTGTATGAGAATTTCACAAGCTGTGGACACTAATTCAGATGTCAAGGCAAAAGTTGAGGCACTGTATAAATCAGTGATATTCTACTGTACGCCGAAACATTTTGACAATGCTGTGAACGAATTCTACTCGCTGGCTTTCAAGGTGTTCAGGAGTCAAGACAAGGATGAAGGTAGCGTTTCTTCAAGTGAAGTAAAGTGCAACATTCTTTTTCTAGCATATTTCTCTCATTGCATGCGGATTTGTGTGGCTATAACTTGAATGACCAATGTTTCTTTCCTCTTTTCAGACTGTGAAGAGGAAGGTACCAGCACTGCCAGTTGTTCTGTCTGCACCGACCAGGGTGCAGTTTGTCAGAGCCAAGATATCCTCACCAAATTCCACCTGGTGAACAGACTATTGTAAGTTTATGTTCGCCTTCCAAGTTCCAGCATCACAAACCACATGTGGAGCTGGAGGAAACCAGAGTACCCAGAGAAGAGCCGCATTCCGACAGTGGATCGAACCCAAAACATCAGGGAACTCCATAAGGCCTATTGCTGCCAAAAAGCACTATACTTTGTACCGATTGCGTAATTATATTTGGTTACGGATGACTGTGAAGTGTCCCTTGTCCCTTGCAGAAATGAACTTGGGTTGCTGGAGCGAGTGTGCGGAGAATCCATCACAGCTATCAGCCACCAGCAGATCAAACAACACATTACTCACGTTTGCAAGGGAAACTTTGAGACTTCTTACATGTCAAGTTTGGAAAAGGTAGGTAGGAGTGTGGCTACCAGTACCGGTAAATGTCATGGCACAGAAATGTTACCCATTTCTTGAAATCTGATGACCCTGTATTGAGCTGACTTTCTGCCTCTTTCAAGTCATTTTTTGCAGTGAAGATTGAAAGTTCCTTATCTATTTGATAGCTTTGACAGATTCCTCAAATGAGCCGAGTACATGTATTATCTTGCAGTGGTTGGAAAAGAAAGTGGTTGGCTGGCTGGCGTGGGTTTATGAAGGCACCGTCACAACGTCACAGAATAACGTCGAATCATTCCACAGTCGCTTACATCACTTCCTGTGCGAGACGTACGCAGATGCAAGAATCCATGAACTCTTTGACATCATCATTGAATATCCGGATTCAGAGCCCGCCATCTTGGATCTGAAGACTTGCTTGGAGAAGACAGATCTGAGGAGTACACTGCTGGTGTCGTTGAAAAATGCCCTGGAGACGAGGTTGCTGCATCCAGGTTGGTACCGGAAAAATGGATATTTTTGGTACCGGCGTGTTTCATTGCCGACCAGTTTCTGTTGGACTGAAGCCTTCAGTTCAGTCTTTGGTATTCTGATTGAACACTGCATGCATCAAGTTGGTTGCCTGTGCCATTCTTCAACACACACATCGAAGTCGGAACTGACAACTTAGAATTTGGTACCTAGTATTACAATACATCTCTGAATATATTTGTCAATTCCTCTGCAGGTGTCAATACATCAGATATTTTGACAGCTTACATCTCGGCGATCAGAGCTTTGAGAGTCCTTGACCCCACAGGCGTCATCTTGGAGTTGGTCTGTGAGCCAGTCAGAAAGTATCTCCGGTAAGAACATTGGAGTGGACATTTTGTCTCTGAGATTTTGTCCCCAGGACATTTCGCCCCTGAGGGCTTGTCCTAGGTGGATAAATTACTTTGCAGGATGTACAAATTATGTTGTGAAGTTGCCAAGGGCTTGTAGGTCATTTGTTGAGGTGGCTCTCAATAGGCAATTCACCATTGTTGATTTCTTTATGACTTTACACCAAAGACCAATGACACAAATGACTGCCCATAGCTTTCTGTTGTTAAGTTGCCCATAGAGAGGCACTTCCCTTTGACAGAGCTGGTTCCCACTTTCTTTCTCACTCTGATTCTCTAGGAACCGAAGCGACACCGTGCGCTGCATCGTCTCCAACTTAACGGAGGAGGGCAGCAGTGACCTTTCCGATGAACTCTGTAAAGCTCAGCCATTGGTTCTTGATGAGAGTTACCATAGTGACGATGTAGGTGAAGACTGGGAGCAGTGGGTACCAGACCCTGTGGATGCTGACCCAGGTAAACTCATGTTGATGATATTCAACTTGGTTTCAGATATTGAATCAAGAACAGAGCTCAATATAACAACACTGGGCAAATTTACTGTACACCAGGAGGAAACCAGAGTGCCCAGAGAAAACCTGCACTGTCAAAGTCAAGAGCGTCACCCTCTGTATCAGATGTCCAACCAGGGATTGAACTTGGAACCTCAGAGGAGACGGGCACTAAATATTTCCACTGTGCCACTCTGACAGCCTGAGAGGGGCTATTTGTGACCCAATCTAGCAAAAATAGGTGCAAGTTGCAACCGTGGAAAGGGTTACTGCCTTACAACACAATAGCTGAAATGTACGTCTCTGCAGGTTGACAAAAGTAGTGGACAGCAGTGATAATAGTTTGGTAAACTGATGACCAATGATGATCACTTGTGGCATGCGCCTACTTTTACTAGTCGGGTCACAATTGTATGTGAGCACACTTCTATCACCTCTTTATCACTGGTTTGTGTGAAAATATATTTGTACTTTTCAGGAAAGACATCAAAGAGCCGTCGGTCATCCGACATCATCAGCATGCTGGTCAACATTTATGGAAGCAAGGAGCTCTTCGTCAACGAATACCGCAACCTTCTGGCTGACCGTATCCTGACACAGTTCAGCTATGATACGGAGAAAGAGATTCGCTACTTGGAGCTGCTGAAGCTGAGGTTTGGCGAGGCACAGTTACATTACTGTGAGGTGATGCTGAAAGATGTTGCAGACTCGAGGAGAATCAACCATCATATTGCTGATGCCAAGACCAAAAAGATGGTAACGGATGAGGTAAACTGACATTTTCAATTTGGTGGCCGTTCATACTTGGTACCAGTCACTTGGTAGTCATGTCTTAATAGCTGGAATGAAGCTCACCACACAAACTGTTCTGTCATTTTCTCCTCAGGGAATACCTGTGAATGCCATGGTCCTGTCTGCCCAGTTCTGGCCCTCATTTCGCGAGGAGAAGATTGAACTACCAGCTGAATTACAATCGTCACTGGACACCTATACAAAAGCTTTTGAGACTCTGAAGGGAAACAGGACCCTCAGTTGGAAACCTCATCTTGGTAGGTGAAGATAACCATGTGAGATTTTCCCCTTTTTCTTGGTTGGGTTTATAAGTGATGCTACAAGATTCTGCATCTGAGTTGAATCAGTAGGCCCACAAATGACTGGACAGTCAAACCAGAGTTCTGTCTTGGATCTAAAAACTTATCTATGAAGATTATAATTTACCGGTAGTATTGGTCTTTTTTTTCAGGTCTGATGAACGTAGAGATTGAGTTGAAAGACAGAAAGTTAGAACTCAATGTTTCTCCAGTGCATGCGACAATACTCTGGTATTTTCAAGAAAAACGTGAGTACAACATGTATACAGATTGCTTCCATTCTGAGAATCTGAGGTCAAATATGGTCATACCCTCCCTTAATGCAAGTGCGAGGAGGGGAGCAGCTGTGAAGACCCTGGGTGCGAGGATGGACTGCTTCAGGACAAATTTAGAATTTGATTCAAGGTGGTCTGTGTTCAGAATACGGTACTCAATACAGTACAATATCTTTCAGCCAAGTGGACAATCGAAGAATTAGGCAAAGTAATGCACATGCCGAGCTCCGCTCTCCGACGAAAGATCACGTTTTGGCAAAGCCAGGGTATCCTGAAGGAAGAGGCGACGGATACGTTTACACTCCTCGAGGAGCAGAAGGGACGTCACCATGACATCATCGTCGTCGATGACGATGAGATAGAATCAGCAATGGCGTCGTCTCAGGATCAGAGGGAGGAGGAACTACAGGTACAGAATGTTAAACATGCCAGGAATCACTGGAGGCTGTCTCATCTTCCTGGCTTCTTATCTTTTTTCAATAACGAGTTGAAGGCCTGAGTGCCAAATGCAGTATTATTGGCTCTACAGACAATATTAGGTAATTGTACCGGGAAGTGCCGGGAAAAAACCTGTGCTGTCAAAGAGAGTCACCCTCTATCTCACATGAACAGTGAGTCCAACCGGGGTTGAATCTGGCTTCGATGTTTCCACTGTGCCACTCTGACAATCCTTCTCATCCATCAGAGGATATGAGATCATGTGAAAACTGAGGTCCATAGCACCTGAATTTCAATTCCAGGGTAGCTGAATGCTCACCCTCGTTCGGCCTGGAATCTTAGGGCTGGACAGTACCACATGAGACAACTGAGAAGGTTCAGTTTAGTTGAAGCTTCTAAAAAAATTTCAGATCTCTCTCTATCTCATTTCAGCTCTACTGGTCCTACATCGTCGGGATGCTGACAAACCTAGAATCTCTTCCACTTGAACGGATACACTCGACGTTGAAAATGTTTGCCATGCAGGGACCAACAACATCAGAGTGTAGTATACCAGAATTAAAAGCATTCTTGGACAGGAAAGTGAAAGAACAGAAACTGATATATTCTGGAGGTGTCTACAGACTCGCTGGGAAAGGAGGGTCCTAGGACCATGAGGACTGTGATATATAGATCAGCAGTTTACGTGTACTGTTGCCAGTGTTAACGCCAGAGGGTACTAAGGGTACTATGCTAGTACCCGTAAAGGAACAGAAAAGGGCCATTTTCTTTAATTTCATGGGGATTTTGAAGAAATTAGTACCCTCAGAATGTACAACTGTTTGAAATTGTGCCACAAGATTTGGTACAAAGTTCTGTACAAGCCATTAAAAAATGATGACTTGAGTTGAGATGCTTGAGGCCTTCTAATATCAGGAGATCATGAAATTATTTGTGTGAATTCTTTCTTTCATTTACAAACTCTTCTGATGTTAAAAGGAATCCCCAAGTTGCCAATTGTGCAACGAACAACTTGCACTCTACAAAGTGAAGAATTCACCAAGGCCGCCTTCCTGGGGCCTACTTACGTGATTTGGCAGCATCGCCGTTCCCAAGGCACACACTTCAGGCTCCACCCATCAATGGTAAGCCTGTCACGTGAAAAATGCATCCAATGGAAACAGTGGCAAAACGGAAAGCCCATGCTTTTGTCCCTGAAATTGGAAAAAGATCTGTCAATCCATCATCAGCAGTCAACTGAAGCAGAAAATTAATGATACGCTCACTGCGAAGAGTTCGAAATCAGCAGTAGTAGGTGTGGCAGTTGATGAAAGGTGTATCGGTAGTAATTGGAAAATGATAAGACCTCGAGGCACAGGTAAAAAAAGGATTTTTTATGCAACCATCAGAAATAAAGGAACACCTACCGAACAGCCAGAAATCATGGTCATTTTTCTTCATTGAAGGGTCGACAATGTCACAACCAAACACCCATAAGAATGGGAATTCTGTCTGAAATTACTAAAAAGACGTCTGTTAGCTTTCAAAAACCAACAATTTTAAAAATGTTTATTGTTTAGGCTGGGCCTGTGTGGCTCACAATGCTCAAGTGTCTGTCCACTCAAAAATACAAACTCACCACGCCAGTCAAAAATTACGCGAAAAAATTCCGAAAAAATCACCGTCGCAAAAGATGACAACAACAAAATATCATGTTTATTTAGGATCCTTGGTTCGCAAAAATGGCCGGCGAGACGTCAGTTACGTCTTCTCTGCGAGTTTTTGTACGAAGTCCATCGATTGATGACTACTGCAGCATTATTTTGGGGCAAGTTCGCCCAGTTTTACGATTACAGATCTCGGTGATCCCTAAGAACCGCTGTCACAATCAACTCCTCCCATAGCATTGTGACGTCAGCAGATTCCGAGGGAATCGCCCACCTCCAAGTTGTGTGTGCATGTTCAATCTGAATCTTGTATAAAAAGAGTATTCAAAATTTTTCATGAGATTCATGAAAGACAAAATGTCACTTTTTTCCATAATTTTAGGTGGATTGATTCAGATTGCAGGATTGTGCAAGCACCCTCTCCCGTACATGACCCCAGCCCCAAGACGCTACCTGCCAAAAGGCCAGAATTGGTAGCCACCCACTCCTCCCCAACAAGCAGTCAACATCCAACCCATAACCCCCTCCAGTGAAAACACCCAACCCATAACCCCTCCATTGAAAGTAAGTGAAGTGCAAAATGACAGTAAATAGTGCATGACAATTATACAGGAAAATGGGAAGAAGATATGGATTAGTGGAAAAAAGATGGATTAGTTACAGATACACAGTCAAAAAAGATACATGTATAAGCATACCATATTTTACAAACAGGTAGAGAAGGCCGGTGCGACCAGTTCGCTTATACATCAAGTACCCACAGGCGGGTTAAAGTAAAGGTAGAGGGTACGTACTTTGGTTGACTTCTTTCTTCCGAAGCGAAGATTTGGAACGAACCTACCTGTCATTTAATATAGAGGAAGCGGAATCTAATTCTGTGACGTCACATCCACCAGATGACGTCGCAGATATAGATTCTACCCCCACGTGGCACCGATTGTTGGCTTACCTGGGCCCAGTTGCACGAAACTCACGACAGCGCTATCTTGGTGTTAGCGCTAACTTGATGTTAAATGACGTAAAAGAACAATGGATTTTTACGTCATCTAACATGAAGATAGCGCTAACACCAAGATAGCGCTGTCGTGAGTTTCGTGCAACCGGGCCCTGGATTGCAAAATATCTGTTATGACCTAGCTGACACCAAGTGAAACATATCGAAACTGACACCAAGTGAGATATCTAAACTGACACCAAGTGACGCCTAAAACTGACACCAAGTGAAAGAACTGACACCAAGTGAAGGTGTGTAAACTGACACCAAGTGAAAGATATCTTTAGAAACTGACACCAAGTGAAAGATATCTTTAGAAATTGACACCAAGTGAAAATCATTTCACAATTTCAGCCATTAGAGGTCCTTTCTCCTGCTGAAATTGATTTTTTGTACTATTTTACTATTTTTTTACTATATTTTACTATTTTTTGTACTTTTTTTTACTATTTTAAAACAATTAAAATTGTTTTAGCAAGTTTATTAGAATTCTTCTTTCAGATATTTTGCAATTCATCCATGAGCGACAATCATCCTTCCTTCCTTCCTTCCATCACAAAAAAAATTCAAAAAAACAACCGATGCCACACGAAAATTTTTGGTAAAAGGCTTACAAACTGTCAAGTTTATAAACCTTTTACCAAGGGAAAAAGACCTGAAATAAAATACAAACCAAGAATGAAGAAGATATCCTTATTCATTCTTGGAATGAGGCTGAATAAATTGCCCGCCGGAAATTTTGGGAGGTTTGTGAGGATCGTTTTTGAATGAGTATTTATCCAGCCTCCAAAAAAATGAGTGCAGGGAATCGGGAGTGTGCGAGAGAGTGCCTAGACTACCCCCCCCCCAAACTCCCCAAGGGCCTACTGACTGACTGACCGACTGACTGACTGACATCTGACTGACTGAGTCCACTGATGAAAATCAGATGAAACAAGATAGATGATGCTGAAAGAGAACGGGGACTGTGCAACTCGGGACATTTCACACCCCTGAAGTTTCAGAATGCCAAAAGCATGAAAAAAGAGCACGAAGAGAATTTCTTTTTACCCAAACCCACTGAAAAAGTTTTTAACTGTCGCCAAAAGATTTTTGAATAAATTCCGAATTTTTTGTCAAAATTGTGAAATGTTCCGAAAATGGTGCAAAAATGAAAAACTTCTTACCATTTCCCAGTCTTCGTGCCGCCTTTAGCCTTTTTGAATACAGGAAGAAATATCCAATTTGTTCTTCACGGCACAATAATTCCAATCCGACACTTTAAAGAATATATCCACTTTAAATCCAACTACGCGATGTAAAAAAACTATCCCATTAGCACCACGGCACAAAAAAATCCACTACATGATCCGCCCAGCTGTCCGCCGAATGGCGGGAAAGTTGATTCCACTGAACGGCACAACAAATGTTCCACTGTGCGGTCCACATGTCCCACCGGATGACATCCAATGAATGTTCCATTTATAAACAGCAAATGAAATGTTCCACTGAATGCGGGTCAACATGGAAGTGTCAACTGAACTTCGCAAATTCTACGGGCATAGGTCAAAATAAAGAGAGATCTTCACAATAATTCCAACCCGACACTGAAGAAATATGCACTCAATCCAACTGCATAAAATATCCCCCATTAGCAGCACGTCATGGTCCACACGGTGCCCTGCCAAATGGCGGGAAAGTTGATCTCACTGAACGGCACAAATAATGTCCCAATAACGCAATGAATGAATGAATGAATCCATTCATTCATTATAAAACACAAGAAAGTTATGTTCCACTGGTGGGCCAACATGGGCGTGTCCAATTTAAGGCACATTTTCCACGGGGGTTGCGTGTTGTAGTGACGAGAGATGTTCACTCCCGAAAGTTCAAGCCAAAATCCAAACGTCCGCTCCAAGAAGGAATGAGACCGTCCCAATCTACCACGGTCGGTCGCTGACGGAACCGCCGATGAGTCCAGGTGGACGAGAGCCAGAGATGATCCAATACCCTAGTGTCCTAGGCCCTGAGGACATCGTGGATCCTGACTCAGTCTGCAACGGAAAAAGTCCAGTCTCAGTTTTCGAAAATTTCGACTCTTGTCACATATACAGGCGCAAAGTAAACATCAACAGGCCCTAGAGAGTTTTCGCAACCCCCCCTCCCCCCCGAAACGCCAACCCGAACGCCAACCCCATTGCTCGATGCCGCGAAGAACGCACGGAACAAAATAATAGGCCCAGACGTTTGCGTTACCGTAGCATTTCGGGGGGTTTGCGAAAACTCGCCATTCCAACCATAACTTGTGCTTGAAAATCCAATTTTCAAGAAAAGACTTATAAAATGCAAGTAGGCTTATCCAAAAATTGGAAACATTCTGTCAGCATAGAATGAATTACGTTGTAAGGAAAGAAATAATCGAAAGGAATGAATAGTAAGGGCAGAAGTTAGCGCCAAATCCAAACTGAAGATGCCGCGGGAAACAGATGCGCAACCCACGTCGACACGTTGAAGATTGCGCGCTTCCACGTGGGGCGGCCACACGGTGGCGGTTCACTCAAAAAGTAAACGCAAATAAATCAAATACCCCAGTGACAATTTCAAAAGCAATGGCTCAGAAACCAAGAAAATGAACCAAACTTTGTTTTTCTGTATGAAATCATGGGAAATTTGTTAAGATGACAATGATAAATGGAGATTTTACTCACCGCGAATCGTCGGAGCGCTCCACGCCGACCACATGCTTCCAGCAAGCAATGTGCATACTCAACCCAGTGCATGGCATATCCAGTACACGTTGACTGGACAGGCCGGTCCATTTTCCCATCAGGTGTGGTAGGAGCCCTGAACAAAAAGTTGATAATTAGCGCATATCAGATTTGGTGACGTAAAAATTCAAGAAGACAGTTCATCATTTGCGTTTTGGAGGGAAGACGTTTGATTTTGTTGCTTTTACGGCGAAAATTTAGGGTCTGAATTCACATTACTGGTAGCTGTCACCCCTATTGCGAATATTTACCCGTCCCGGTATTACGTCACACTAGTTGGATAGCGAGATCTAGTACCAATACATCACAGACAAATGCATTCCAGGACAGGTGGTCTGCTGGTAGCCAGCGGGTTCGATCACTATGTATTTTTTATGCAAATTCGAAGTTTTGCAATTTGAGTTTGCATGGAACAAAAATAAATCTGATGCAATGAGGGTCCCATGGTGGGGATTGTTACGTTTGGGTGTTTGAATCAAGTGTTTTCGACAGGCAAATCAAATTGCAAAAAGACTTGGAGTATGACAACTGATGCAAGAATACGATAAAACAAGAAATGAAACCGCGGTCAGTTGGTGCAGTGTGACGGGATCCGCCGCGGACCCTGGCCCGACTGGGCACAACAGGCGCGGATCCAAGGGGCGCAACCGGCGCACGGCCCCCTTTCGGCCAACAAATCTGTAAAATCGACCGAGAAATTCTGAAATTTGGAGCAAATCATTGAAATTCACTGCAGATTTCAATGTTTCTAGCACATTGCGCCCCCTCTTTTCCAAAATCATGAATAAACGCCAGCAGATCTTTGCTTTTACTTTCAGATTTCTACAGCATAGCGAAGTACATTGTAGACATCTAGGCCTACTGCAAAATTCAAGTAAAATCATTTACTAGTCTGTCATCCCGCCGACCAACTGTCTCCCTTTTTTGGGCGAAAGACAGCGCGCACTTTCGCTCACCGGTAGCGCGGCCACACCCACACCCCACTGTAGGATGGGATTCCCTGAGGATTCCCCAGGCCCTAATTTGGGCATCAACCTCGCCCCCAGGATCAATTCAACGGCGTTTGCCTTTTGTTTTTGGGCATGTTTACCGCAGAGAAAAGATTTACAAATTACCAAAACACCTTTATTGTTTCTTTTAAGTCCGTCCTACTTTACTGATGGCGTTCAACTAAAATTTTATTTTCATTTACGAACTCTGCACCAAAAAGACCATTCGGAACACCTCGGGTCTTTCCGTCGTTGTTCGGGAAAGCCCCTCGGATGTCATACAGTCATTAGCGGAGCGATTCTGGACGTGATCACGACCAGAATTAGACTGAGTCACTCAGTCTCTTTCACGCATGCGCGAACTGCGCAGCATTACAGAGACTGAGACCAACCTCAACAATTTTTGTTACGCNACTCGTAAGATGTTAAAAACGAGGCAAAACAAAGCAGACGGCATTTGGCGATGTCCTTTACGCAGTACTACATGGCAAAACCTGTCTTATGATCACTGCGCCACCATGTGGAATAATTATGCAGGTTCCACGGTCAGTTTTATTGCGTCCACTGAGAGCCCAGGAAGAAAGGCTGGGTATGGGGGTATGGGGTGGGGGTGGGGGTGGGGGTGGTGGAGGTGAAACAACACAGATATACCTCCACTCTTTCATAAAGTTTGGGCTACAAACATAAATTGAATATGCAAAATTTCTCTGATTACTATAACAATATGTGACCCTATCTAGCAAAAGTAGGCACTTGTCACAACCGAGGAAAGGGCTAGCGGCCTACAACACAATTTTCCAAGTGTTCTAATACTTTTGACCAGTACTGTACTTGGATCTACGAATGGTTGAACCCCAAGGAACGAATCCAAACTTACTTGTTGCTTGCTTTAGCATGGGCATAATTCGTCAAATATTCGACGATATCGCGATTAATCTCGCCAAGTTTGTGAGCGAGATGTTCCGTGTACTGCAGCGACTCCTCGATGGAGGTGGAGACTTCGTCCAAGTCGATTTCAGGCTCCGTGGCGTAGACGTCGGGTTCGTCTTCGTGTTTGCTGTTCTCCGTGAAAAACTGAACGGAAAAAAAATGGTGAAATATTGAGTCAAGAGGTGAACAAGTCCAAAATATGGCAATACTGGTTCTACAGGGCTTGTGCTGATGATGTCATCACAGAAAAGTCCGCCATCTTGATGGTCTAATCGCTGTCAAATGACATCATCAACCCACGTGGCGTACTTTGTCGTCGGTGTAAGTGGAGTGTGTGTGACTTCAANCAGAGCTAGTCATTCATTCCCATCCGCCGATTCCTCCCATTTGAAAATCACAATCCGGCTGCTGATTGGGCAAGAGAAGTGATCATGTGACTTCATCATGGCGACGACCACATAATGTCAGTTGGGATTTCTCGACCCATCTACCATACGCATACACAATTCCTGCTTAGTTTTCAGCCTGATATTCAACTCCAATAAGTTGATGCTGTCCAGTACGCTGTCTCGGATCACTTCACCGATTGATTCATTGCCAAATTCAGACATTTTGGAGGGTTATGAGGTGAGATTTTATCCATCAATGGAAGCAGCCATCTTATGTCACGTGACCTGCTACAGCATTACCCACAATGCACTGTATCACAACAATAACGGCGTTCTGGGCCAGACGTTTGTGTAGCAGTACTGCGGAACGAAACGGCTGGCTGCGCGAGACTAACCTAATGTACAGCAGGAGGAAACCAGAGTGCCCGGAGAAAAACTGGCATAACGAAGTGAGTCTCCCTCTGAAAAGTGGGTCCAACGCGTGATCGAACCCAGGACTCAGTGGCGACAACAGGCATTGACGAGGCCAACTTTGAGTTCGGTCAAACATCACCTAGCAGTGCAGAGAATTTACATTTCTTATCGTACCTCGTTAACCTGCTGCAGCAGTTTGAGTTTCTGGATGCAGGCGTTCTGATAACCGACGATGAAGATAGTGACCTGCTGCTGATACTGTAACAGAAATAAACGGCATTAGTTATTGTCATTTTGAGAATCTTACACGGGAACGCCCATTTTAGGATGTTAAGCCTACAATACAGATTGCATTCATAACAAAATACAGGTACCTGTTTTTTCTTGAGGTTATTCTTTAAGAGTTCTTCCAATTCCATCTGAAAAGAACATCGAAAATTATGACCCGTGCCAGCAAAATGAGTCGGAATACGCAGAGAAGAAGATCCAAAGTGCACCAATGGATTGTTGATTTCAGTATTGTCTGGCCATTGTGAAATTTGACTCTGTCAATTTCTAGAGTTGTTCTCTGGTGTCATCTTGAGTCTTCTTTCCGGCTCACGTTTTGACTCATTTTGCTGGCACGGGTCACACTTGTGACTTAATACATTTTCGAAAGTGTCGTTTTCAAACGGATTGCTTCACTTAGCGCCTCGCAGCCTACGCGAGATGAGGGCATGATCTGATTGGCTCCAATCTTCCCGCCAGCCACCGCAGACTAGGCGATATCGGTTTTGGTATTGTTTAACATTGGGCGAGCATCGCAGGCGAGAAGATATCATGCATCGCTAGCGAGCGCATCAATGGCCGATGCTTGCAATATTGCCTGCTGTGCTGCCCGCTTTAAGGTCAAATTATCAAGCTCAAGTACGGGAATTAGTAGAAAGTTTTGTGGGAATCGCACCACAGAATTGACCTCCCTACTCGTTCTCTACTTGATAGCAAGAAAGGTTTACTTATGAAATTTAGCATTAATCCATTCGGGAACAAATGCAAGATAATCTGGTAAAATCTGAACCATTTTTAGACTCGATTATGCCAAATCTGGAAATCACACCAAAATGTATGCACTAAGGCAGGGATTTCTTTCCAGGCCTTAGGCCTACCGTACATGTACCTGGAGTTGTTTTCTTGAAAACATATCGCTATACTGCGCCTGGTGTAGGCCTACATCTTGATTTAACCCTTTATAATATTAGCACTTACCACGTCAGTGACATATTCCGTGTTTGCCAAGCGGTTGTTGAGAGTCAACGTCTCTTGAAGTTCAAATGCGCCGTAGATCTGGAATGCACGAGGAATCACTTTGAACACATATTTACCAATAGCAGAGCAGACAACATGTATTTTATCGGTTTTCACCCATCTAGGCGCCCTCTATGTGAGAGTTTTCTCATGCGCAATGGAGCTACAGTGGTGTAGTGGTTCAGGCCTCCAACTAGCGGCCAGAGGGTCCCGGGTTAGAATCCCACTGTGGCGAGTTTGGGAAAATCTCTTGCCTAATTGGCCTCTCTTCATCCACCGATAATAAGCAAGAAGTCAATCTCCAGAATTCACCAATTTTCGACCCCAACCGGGGTCTTTTTCAAGTGGAACTTTACAATCTGAAACTCTAGAAAAGACTCTTCATCCACGGAAATGGGTACTGGTCAGACAACGGAGATGCTCAGACTGGAGCAGCACCCTCAACTTGAGCTTGAGCTTAGGCCTACATGGAACCTCTGTTAGCAGACACGTCTGTCAGAAGGACACCTCTCTATTAAGAGTCAAGGACACCAAATACCAGTCCTGAAGGTGTCCTTAATAGAGAGGTTCCACTCCAAGTACCTCCAGAGTCCTCCGTGCTGAGGTAAACCTAATTCTACTTCATCGGACGAGGACGGATAAGATGTGTGACAAAAAAAGGAAAAAATTGTGTTCGAAACATGCACAAACCACAAGTGAAAGGAGCAAAAAAAACATGGACCTTCTACCACCCCTTGCTGTACACGTGCTGTAAAAGTATGGAAGGCGATAAACAGTAATATTCGCATGTAATAGGCCAGCGAGGTGTTTCTTGGACTTGACTGACTAATGCTGATGTCAGGTCGACCTGGCGTCGGCACAGAACAGGCGGTGATTGACCTTTTTGGATCACTTGGTGTCTGAGGCAGGACCGCGTGGAGCAAATCAGTCGCCGATATGTTGTGACATGACTGCAGATGTGTCTCGATGTGTCTCGTTTGTGACAACTGGCATCAGGCGCCGGTCAAAAAGATCACAAATCGCAAGAGTTCAACATGTTCAGCTTCTGCGCCACGACGAATTATGAATCCATTCGTAGTAGACCTGACTCGCGTTACGATTCCCTGCAGGCAGGTGGCGCCTGTTCCACGATGAGTGCAAACATTTATTCACTTTGTGACCTGACCGTGATTTCATCACTCGATGCGGCTTGCCGACTGTTCCGCCGCGGCGCAGGCAGTCGTAGGCGCGATGTGGCATCAGCATTAGCATTCCCGACTCCTTTGCTGTAGGTACTGTGGGCCTCTTTACGTGACTTCTGCAACCAGGCCACATGAATGAAGCCTAGGTTTAGGTGAAGGGATCGGGGTGAATTTCATGCGGTAGGGTTGTGCACCCAACAAACGGAACGTGCAATAGACAAATCCCAAATTGACGAAAAAACGAGAAAGATCTGCGCACTTCCGCCGAAATGGCAAACAGAACCTCGGTCTGAAACCATCTGACACTGAATGACGTGACGCAGAAAACCCCACGACCATGTGACGACAGTGAGTTCGATGACATTGCGTCAGACTCGACCATTGCTGAATCATGGATTGCGTCACGTCAGCTGGTTTCAGGTCGAGGTTCTGTCTGCCATTTCGGCGGAAGTGCGCAGATCTGGGAATTTGGGATTTGTTTATGTCCTGGCGTTTTTTACAGCTGTGGGATGATGATGTTTTGTGGTGATGAATATGAATGCAGTGTGATCTGATTTAGCAAAAAGTGAAAAAAAATTGTCAGGAAGAAGTGAAGGATGGTCATATCCAAGAGGTGCCGGAAATCTCCCATTCCTGACTATATATCGTGCCGCAGCGCGACTTACGGATTGCCTCATTGTGGTCGATTCAGGAAGGTTACCCTCCTCAAAAGATTCACAAACCTGGAAACGTGAGATTGTTAGCCAAGTGTGTTAAGACGATGGTGACGGCGAAATGTGGGGGAGGGGTTGTTAGAAATGGTTACGAAGCCTACAGAAGGGGCAGACGTGTTTGAGGGCATGAAAATCTAGTTAAAACTGATGTAGAGCACCCCTTCACAGCTAAAATGAAGGGCAGATATCCCTTGCCCTCACTGAGTTGTCAACCCTGTCAACCCTCGAGTCGAAAGCTGATGTTCAAGTGAGCATGACGGATCATCTCTTTACTTAAGAGGGCAGCACAGACAAGAGATTTCATCAGGAGAGTCCCCCTTTAAGTGTTACTTACGTTGTCCACACGTTTCATGACCTGGTGTAGTTCCTCCTTCGTCTCATCTGAGACACGTTGGGCGTGCTTCCGTGCGTTCCTGTCGAGGACCTCTTGGGCCGGCGCATCGCCGCGGTCCAGGAGGGATATTCCTCCAATGAAATTCATCGAATTTGGCATCGTCACCGCCATTTTACATGTACATGTACATCATCTCAGGGTGTGACTAGCGTCAAAAAATTATCTGAAACAACAAATCATGAAATTTCATTGGAACTGTGACTTTCAATTTCATCCTTAGAAAGTATTTTTCTGACTGAACTGAGACGACCAATCTGTGTCCTCAGTAGATGGGCGGCGGGCAGATACGTGTCGAATTAGGCCTAAATAATTTCTGAACATTATTATTATCCCCCGAGGAAATTACACCAAAATTCCTGCTCGGTTCTCCACAACACAACAGAAAACATCTCGCTCTCAGCTAAAGACCACTCGACCGTGTAGGCCTATTCTGACGAAAACATGCCACGCTATAGATATCCCATAACTAGGCCTAATTACCCATGACCCACCTGAAAAGTGAGCAGTGACCCGTGACGTATTTACCCTGGTTTAATGCGAAGACGATCCTTGTAAGTGGTTATTAACAATTGTGACATTGTCAGTGAAAGTTTTCGCCTCTGTCGGCGGTCTATCGGCCGATCTCTCCGTGTTTTTGTGTCGACTGCCAGACCCTTGGGACGGCATCGGACATTTAGGACAATTTCTATAATCCTTGATATAAATAATCCATCTTTCAAAAGCTGTAGAGCCCAAAAAAACAACTTAGGCCTAGTCTGGAATGCCGAGGTGTGATCTGATTTGAAAATGTTGAAAAGACTGAATATTGCTGAAATTCTGTCCCATAATCACTTAGTTGTCCTCGCATACATGTCATAGGTTTCTTGATCCTTACTTTTAAAGTACTTATCAGATTTTTCCATCAGGGCTGAAGCCATAGCATTATTGTCCCTGGTAAGTACGGAAGAGGCCATCTCAAGCTACTCATGTTCCTCACTTGGATGGGGTCTTTTACTTGCCCTTGTAAAGGAACAAGGTACAAGGCACCATGGCTTATATTATCCAATGCGATGGACGTGAAGAGCCGGGAATGAAATCCCTAATGGCCGGGACCTGCCGCTTGCGGAGCGCCCGGGGCGGAGCGGACGTGATAACCGCATACAGGAGGTAATAATCTAGGAGGACCCTACTCCCGAACATTGCCGAAGCCCTTTCCAACAAGGACAAGGGGCCTACTTGTTCTCCCACATGACGTTGTGGCCATTCACTTTCCAACCATGATATGTACCACTACCAAATGCATCCTCTCAGACAATTATTTTACCTGAACTTTTGTGCCCATGGCCCGCTTGGCCAGCGTACATGTAGCATGCCAGCAGCCATTGAATGGTACGGTATAAACTTTTGATGTCATATGGTGAGAACTGTTAGACCGCCATCTTTATCCAAAACATCTATACCTATCACCACAGCGGGAAAACTGGGATTGTGTCACAAATACTGGCATTGACTGGACACCATGAATGATGTGTGATAAATAAGAAAGCATTGTCTGGAAATGTGTGGAACTTCCTTCTGCGACCTGAGAATGAGATGACCGCTTCCATACTAATACCAGGGCAATAATGCTATGGCTTCGGCCCTGACGGAAAAATCTAATACAACATATCATCACAAACCAACACGGAAACTGGTGCCGTGGAAACCGGTCTTAGTGGCACTTTTTCAACCCTTCACAGTGTAAAATATTTCCGTTTATTTTCATCAATAGACTACAGACCAGCAATCATAACGTCACACTCCAACTGTTTTCATTTGTAATTCAGCTCTCAAGCGACCCAACACAAGTCTAATTGATCTTTTGTTTGCCGCCATAGCAACCAATCGCTTCCTGATATCGGGCGAGATTTGATTTGATTTTCTTTATTGGAGTGGCAAAGAGTGCTTTGTATATTCATCAATTGAGAAAAGAGGTTTGAGATTGTCGTGCCTTGCTGTTCATCTGGGGAAAACGGCATTTGCGCTTCATACTATTACCCCAGTCTCTCCAGAAACCTTTCTGGTGAACTCAAGGAGCAGCTCATTCAGCACATCACTTGATCCTTTCAGACCAGTTGTAATACTGTACAGTCTCAAAGTACTTCACATTATTACCCCAGTCTCTCCAGAAACGTTTCTGGGGAACTCAAGGAGCAGCTCATTCAGCACATCACTTGATCCTTTCAGACCAGTTGTAATACTGTACAGTCTCAAAGCACTTCACATTATTACCCCAGTCTCTCCAGAAACCTTTCTGGGGAACTCAAGGAGCAGCTCATTCAGCACATCACTTGATCCTTTCAGACCAGTTGTAA
>NMRB01001698.1:20506-36130 GCA_002633025.1 Notospermus geniculatus | reverse complement strand
AGAAACCACGTGACACTCGTCCTGCTGGCACATTGTCAACGATCAATGGCGCGTGGTTGTGTTGACACGCTGGCTAACGATCCAAATCACTGCTTATTGCATCAAAGATGTTTGCAGTACTCAACCTAATTCTTTACATGGACAATAGCTGGGCTATATCTGTTAACAGTATTCAATTGTGGGAGGATTATAACTGTTTTTAACACGTCTGACTTAGCCGTTGTGTAACCGGAAGTGGAGATCGCAGTGTCAGCTGATCGTGGACTCTGTCTCTTCTGCATTGTTTTGCCGTCAGTTAACTTTCAAAATGTACCCTTTGTCTTATTCTTGTGTGAGTACACATAATTATATTTCATTCAACGAAAATGATGCTTTTATTTTGTTTATTCACTCCATGCACCCCATGAATGCAGTATTAAATCAGTACATGCCTGCCTTGAATACAACTTCTGAATAAAACTAGCGCCACTCGGCAGCATGCGGAGGGCTGGAGAACTGTTTTGCCGACGGGAACCTTGAAAAATTTCTGGTCCCGAAAACATTATCTGTGTATAGGTCGACCCCCTAACTTCAAGGACCAAAAATTGGTACCAAAAACTCGACCTATACACGAGTATATACGGTACATTTCTTTCTTTATCTCCTGGAGTTACTTTGGTTCATACTGGTTCATTATCTTTTGTGATTTAAGATGTTTTTTTGTGACGGGTCACATATGTTTTTTTGTGACGGGTCACATATTTTTTCTGATTGCAGGCAGAATTTTGGTTGCAGATTGTCATAACGTACCTATATGTCTCCTCGTCAGCTCCACAGGTGGCGTTCTATTCACATTTGATAACAACCCAAGACAGAATCGTTCAGAGTTCGACGGATCGGTGAAACCGTCGACCGTCAGCGATGGTTGCGAGGCGTGGAACGTCTCCCCGACACGATGATTCAACTCATAGTAGGAGATAGAGCACCAGAAAGTCGGCTCTGTGTACGTGACAGGCTGAGCCTCTGGAATCAGAAACAGAACTAATCAGTAATTATTTACATTGGATTTTTCCATCAGGGCCGAAGCCATAGCATTATTGGCCCTGGTAAGTACGAAAGAGGCCATCTCAAGCTACTCATGTTCCTCACTTGGATGGGGTCTTTTACTTGTCCTTGCAAAGGCACAAGGTACAAGGCTACCACGGCTTACTGTCCCATGCGACGGACTAAAGAGCCGAGAATGAAATCACATACGGCCCAGGCAGGATTCGAACCCGGGACCTGCTGCGTGCTGAGCGGACGTGATAACCATTAGGTATCAGCCCTGGCTCCTCAATCAGTGGCAGTAATCAGTGACGACCGTCAAGAGTTTTTTTTGCAGTTGATTTCCCATCAGGGCTAAGATGAAATCTCTAGTAATTCTAAATTATGCATCAAACTAGGATGAGTACGTACCGACTGGGGGACTAGGCGACACATCAACTCCCTCTGAAAAGGAAAGAAACCTGATCAGACACATATTCTGAGACATATGCATTCATAGCCTCAATCACCACTACATTCTCAATCACATCTTACACAGGGAGATTTGACAATGAGGTCTAGTGTTTCTTCTAGATAAAGATATACGAGCCCCCTGCTCCTATAAAAGTGCCCCCTGCCTTTTTTCAGAACAGGTAATGCATTTTCTAACACAGAATGGTACTACCCCGCCTTTTTTCCAGTTAACCCTTTTCTTCGCTGATGAGGGATGCCCAAAACTCCTGCCCTTTCAAGTTTTTGTGAGGTAAGAAAGAGTAGCCCCCTCCACTCTGATAAGTGACAAATCTTTCAGTAACTATGAATTTTCAACGAAGGTTGTCTGCTTTTCTGCCGATCCTGCAGCACAACTTGACCCATGCTGTCGAGACAATTTGTCAACTTACCCATCTGATTGGAGTTTTCATTGTTATCGCCATCCTCACTCATGTAGCCAGGTGGGGGAGTTTCTGAAAGATAGAACAGCAAGAATATATAGAAAGTAGGTTGGTGGGGGTGTGGATGAAGAACGTAAGGGCGAAACTTTCAGCAGTAAATAGTGTGACTTAGGTGACACAACATTCTGGAAGCTGAACAAGTTACAACACCGAATGGGCACTTACAAGCTCCGACAGACATGACATGCCGATAATATTCGCTGCCATCATGAGGCAACAGGAGTTCCATCATGTGTGTGTGCTTGTGGAGAAAAAAATCTTTAAAACTGGAAAAAAAATATCACAAAATATCCGACTTTCACTGCCAACCTTGTCGCCATTATAAGCTGACTGACAAAATCACTACTTACCAGGGATACTTAAAGGTTGTTCCTGGAACCCACTTGGGTAGTCAATATTATCAGGAACTGTGTTAGAGAAATCGTCCAATGGGGGAAACTCCGTTGGCGGTTCCCCTGTCTGGCGTGGCACAAGTACTGGCGGCAGAACCGGTGTCTCGACCTTTGTGTAATGATACGGATTCACACAGACCTCGTCACGTTTGAGGGTGAATGCGTACTGGCAGTTTTCTGTCGGGCGTAATTCGTGGTGTGACTGAAGTTCTGGCCAGCGCCACAATCGACTGTATATGACGTGCGGGAGGCCTTTCCTGTGCGAGACCTGCAGCCTTCCGTCTAAGGATCTGGAATCAGAACTCGCCCTAGAGAGAAGCGTGATATAAAAAGCGTCAAAATTAAGTCATTTTTTATCAATCCTTTGGCGATCTGTCAGAACCAAGATTGGCAAATGCAACATGGGTGGTCAGAGGAACACTTTTAGATATTTAAGTGCCTAAAATCAAAAGTTTTCAAGTTCTACTGCTACGTAGTACACACGTCAAAGTGCTGGAATAATTATGTGAAAACAAGTCCTCAGACCAAGTTTCACTTGCCAAAGGTAAGCCAACAGAAGCCGAAGGATTAATATATTTTTGTGTTGCCTGCAAGTTTCTGATGCATGCAGTTGATTTAAGGCAGTCGTGCATACCTGCATTTACACGAACATTCGTTTGTGGAATGAATGGTTGATAAAAAATTGGTCGAAAAACAGGCAACAATAAAAAATCAGCAAAAACAAGTAAAAAGAAAAAGGAACAACAAAGAATGTAATATTATTGTACATGAAATATCAACAATCAAAACGCAATACAGGGCGAGGTATGCCAAGTGAACGATCCAATCCGCAATGACCATTCCATGTCGACCATGATGTCGTGATGATAGTTCGTCTGCGCAGTTTGTTTGGCGTCGCCATCACATCTGGGCCAAATTTATGGCATTTATTTACCACACGGAGGAAAGCTCAAAGAGGCAGAAATGTATGGGAATATGCCACAGTTACAGGGCATAGATAAAACTGGAACTTGGCACCTCACTCTTCCATCAATCAGCTGTCTCAAAACAATAACAGCAGCCATTTTGGATTTCCAGACAGGTTGAAGTCAGACTGTCTAGATTAGCTAGAGGGCAATCAATGCCTCATTAGACATCTTAATTACCTTGGGATTGTTATACACTTTGTATTCTGATCTTGAGTGGTGATTGCTTTTTCTAATTCGTCAAGGCCGCCGGTTTTTCGGAGTTTTTTCACGAGGCTCTTCACGGCCTTCTCACACCATTTGTCCTCTTTTGAGTCGTCGCCTTTTTTCCAGCCTAAAAGTCGCTTCACAATTGGGGGTGTGAACGGTAACATAGACATTTTACGCCACAGATCCCTCTTAGAGGCCTACGTCCTCCAATTTTATAACTTCCTAGCGAAATTCACGACGTTTTTCGATGTTTTTAGCGGCATTTATTCATCGCGAAGTCGAAAAATTGCAAAATCTCAGACAGGGACGAACAACACCTCAGAAATGCTTTGATTGTGACGCTGCGATCATAAAATAGTTCCAAAGAAATAACAAATCTAAATCAGTTGCATTGTTTGATTAAAAGATTAACTGTTCTAAGCACTTGAAGTTAATTTTTGTGCCACATTCTTTAATTATGGGTGACAAAAATATCATTTTTGATCAGTTTGTATTTGACCTTATCGGAGCATGACCCCATTCAAGACATATTAATCCGCGAGAGCTAATCAGGGCCCCGGGGAGAGTTTTTGGGGTTTTTCACGTAATTGCAGCAAAAGTAATCAACTTTTTTAGTCTTTTTTGATTTATTGACTTATGTAATTTACATAAACTGATCCAAAACTCAATCGTCTTTAAGTATCATTGCGTAATTTGTAGTTTTTCACTTCGGAAAAGTTCGGATAATTCCGGAAAATGTATAGTTTTACTTTTTTCTAAAAGATGGCGCAGCACTCACAACCTCGACTCCAGGACCTCCTGAACCAGGTCTCACTCTGGAGGCTGGATTAATTTTCATCAATATAGCCAGCACAAAAGAGTGCCATATCAAATCAGAACAAATGTACACAAACCCATTAGTTTGTTGATATCTTAAAATTAAAATGTTGAGTTTTAAAGCTAATTAACAAGCTTTTGAAACNTCATTGGAAGTACTCAGCAGTATGCGCAATTTAGACCGGTTCCTATCTCCGATGGAGTGAGCGCCACAGGAATAGATTGGCAAAAACTGGAACCAGTCTACCCAATACCGGTAATTCACGGTCAGTTGAAATCATGACCGTCCAAGTTTTATTAAAAATTGATCAACGACGATTTGAGCAAATCTAAATATTCTGTAGGCCATTTTATTAAAAACATGGAAATGGCCAGAGAGAGGTTGAATTTAGGCTCATTGGAAGTACTCAGCAGTATGCGCAATTTAGACCGGTTCCTATCTCCGATGAAGTGAGCGCCACAGGAATAGATTGGCAAAAACTGGAACCAGTCTACCCAATACCGGTAATTCACGGTCAGTTGAAATCATGACCGTCCAAGTTAATTCATTTTTTGTCACTATTTTTTATAGTGACAAACAAATGAACAGTCAAATTGTTCGTTAATAGTATATACAATTCTTTATTAATCATATTTTGAATATCAAAATATTACACTGTACAAATCAATATCAATATCACAGTTTATTTTATGTCAAGGACTGGGATTAAAATCCAATTTACCCCGACACATAAAGGTTGATCCTGGGACCAGGTTGCGTTGTCTATTTTATCAGGAACTGTGTTAGAGAAATCGTCCAATGGCGGTTCCCCCATCTGGGGTGGCGGCAGACCCGGTATTTCGACTTTTGTGTAATGATAAGGGTTGACGCAGACATCGTCACGTTTGAGAGAGAATGCGTACTGGCAGTTGTCTGTCGGCCGTAATTCGCGTTGTGACAGGAGCTCTGGCCAACGCCACAATCGGCAGTATATGACGTGCGGGAGTCGTTTCCGCTGTGAGACCTGTAGTCTTCCGTCTATGGATCTGGAATCAGAATTCGCACTAGAGAGAAATTTCCAACCATATATGGCAACATGGGTGACCGGAGGAATAGTTTTAGATATTCAAGTGCTTAAAATCAAGTCTTCAAGTTTAACACTAAGTGCCAAAGTGTTGCCAAGAGTAAGAAGCCATCAGAAGCCAAAGGATTTGTATTTTTGTGTTGCCTGCAAGTTTCTGATGTATCTGCCGTTGATTTAAACAAAGCAGTCAGACTGTCTAGATTAGCTAGAGGGCAATCAATGCCTCATTAGACATCTTAATTACCTTGGGATTGTTATACACTTTGTATTCTGATCTTGGGTGGTGATTGCTTTTTCTAATTCATCAAGGCTGCCACTTTTTTGGAGTTTTTTCACAAGGCTCTTCACGGCCTTCTCATACCATTTGTCCTCTTTTGAGTCGTCACCTTTTTTCCAGCCTAAAAGTCTCTCCACAATTGGGGGTGTGTATGGGGGATGAGGCGACACATCAACTCCCTCTGAAAGGAAAGAAACCTGATCATAGACATTGGGGAACTATCCTGAGACATTTTCATTTTTTCTTTAGTCACAACTGCATTCTCAATCTCACTCTACATAGAGAGATTTGTGGGGGGAGCCCCCTGCACCTCCTTTCACTTATATCAGTGACAAATCATTCACAGCTTCTCAATGAAAGGTGTCACATTGTTGACTCTCTCCCCCCAAAAATTTGTAAACTTACCCATCTGATTGGAGTTTTCGTTATCATCGCCATCCTCACTCTTGTAGACAGGTGGGGGAGTTTCTGAAAGATAGAACAGCAACAATATAGAATGGAGATTCTGGAGGTGTGGATGAAGAACGTAAGGGCAAAAAGTGTGGAACTGCTATCAGGCTTTGATTGACACAAGATTTCTGGAAGCTGCACAAGTTACAACACCGAATGGGCACTTACAAGCTCCGACAGGCATGACAGTGCTGAGAATATTCGCTGCCATCATGAGGCAATCAGCAGTTTCATCATGTGTGTATGCTTGTGGAGAAAAAAATCTTTAAAAGTGGAAAAAAATTATAAAATATCCATCTCTGTCATTGCCAACCTTGTCGCCATGAAAAGCTGATTGACAAAATGAGGACTACTCACCCACAAGTACTGGCGGCAGAACCGGTGTCTCGACCTTTGTGTAATGATACGGATTCACACAGACCTCGTCACGTTTGAGGGTGAATGCGTACTGGCAGTTGTCTGTCGCGCGTAATTCGTGGTGTGACTGAAGTTCTGGCCAGCGCCACAATCGACTGTATATGACGTGCGGGAGGCCTTTCCTGTGCGAGACCTGCAGCCTTCCGTCTAAGGATCTGGAATAACAAAGAATGTCATATTATGGTACATGTAATGTCAACAATGGAAAACGCAATAGGCCTACAGGGCGTACCGGTATGCCAAGTAGTGCAAGTAGCCTAGGCCTAAATGATCCATCCCATGCACGAGTTCGTTCGGCATCATCGCCATCGCATAGACTGTCTACACTACAGTAGAAGATTAGCTAGAGGGCAATCAATGCCTCATTAGACATCTTAATTACCTTGGGATTGTTATACACTTTGTATTCTGATCTTGGGTGGTGATTGCTTTTTCTAATTCGTCAAGGCTGCCACTTTTTTGGAGTTTTTTCACAAGGCTCTTCACGGCCTTCTCATACCATTTGTCCTCTTTTGAGTCGTTGCCTTTTTTCCAGCCTAAAAGTCGCTCCACAATTGGGGGTGTGAATTGGGGACTAGGCGACAAATCAACTCCCTCTGAAAGGAAAGAAGCTGATCATAGACATTGGGGAACTATCCTGGGATATTTTCATTTTTTCTTTAGTCACAACTGCATTCTCAATCTCACTCTACATAGAGATTTGTGGGGGAGGCCCCCCCCCCCGCACCTCCTTTCACTTATATCAGTGACAAATCATTCACAACTTCTCAATGAAAGGTGTCACATTGTCCCATACACTCTCTCCTCAAAACATTTGTAAACTCACCCATCTGATTGGAGTTTTCGTTATCATCGCCATCCTCACTCTTGTAGACAGGTGGTGGAGTTTCTGAAAGATAGAACAGCAAGAATATAGAATGGAGATTCTGGGGGTGTGGATTAAGAATGTAAGGGCAAAAAGTGTGGAACTGCTACCAGGCATCCAGGCTTTGATTGACACAAGATTTTTGGAAGCTGCACAAGTTACAACACCGAATGGGCACTTACAAGCTCCGACAGGCATGACAGTGCTGAGAATATTTGCTGCCAGTACCATCATGAGACAACAGGAGTTCCATCATGTGCGTATGCTTGTGGAGAAAAAAATCTTTAAAACTGGAAAAAAATTATCATAAAATATCCACCTGTCATTGCCAACCTTGTTGCCATGAAAAGCTGATTGACAAAATGAGGACTACTCACCAAGGATACATAAAGGTTGATCCTCCTGGAACCCACTTGGAGAGTCAATATTATCAGGAACTGTGTTAGAGAAATCGTCCAATGGCGGAAACTCTGTTGGCGGTTCTCCTGTCTGGCGTGGCACAAGTACTGGTGACAGAACTGGTGTTTCGACCTTTGTGTAGTGATATGGATTCACACAGACCTCGTCACGTTTGAGGGTGAATGCGTACTGGCAGTTTTCTGTCGGGCGTAATTCGTGGTGTGACTGAAGTTCTGGCCAGCGCCACAATCGACTGTATATGACGTGTGGGAGGCCTTTCCTGTGCGAGACCTGCAGCCTTCCGTCTAAGGATCTGGAATAACAAAGAATGTCATATTATGGTACATGTAATGTCAACAATGGAAAACGCAATACAGGGCGAGGTACGGTACCGGTATGCAAAAAGTGCAAGTAGGCCTAGGCCTAATGATCCATCCCATGCATCGCATGCATGATGACAGTTTGTCTGTGTGCAGTTTGTTCGGCATCATCGCCATTTCTGATTGCAGACTGTCTAGACATAGACTAGAGGGCAATAAATGCCTCATTAGACATCCTAATTACCTTGGGATTGTTATACACTTTGTATTCTGATCTTGGGTGGTGATTGCTTTTTCTAATTCGTCAAGGCCGCCGGTTTTTCGGAGTTTTTTCACGAGGCTCTTCACGGCCTTCTCACACCATTTTTTGTCTTCTTTTGACATGTTTGAGTCGTCGCCTTTTTTCCAGCCTAAAAGTCGCTTCACAATTGGGGGTGTGTATGGTATCATAGACATTTTACGCCACAGATCCCTCTTAGAGGCCTACGTCCTCCAATTTTATAATTCCTAGCGAAATTCACGACGTTTTTAGATGTTTTTAATGCAATTATCAGCAGTTTGCTCATTGCAAAGTGACCTGTCAGCTGCTGCTATCTTTTGCCGAATGGGTGAACTAACCTGTGCATCTTGTACGCATGTATCGGTATGCTTGGAGAGTTTCTAGGCCTGTGTGGAGACTGGCAAGCCGTCAGCTGCTGCCATCTTTCTGCGAATGTAAGAACTAACCTGTGCATCTTGTTGCCAGTGAGCTTGGAGAGTTTGTAGGCCTGTGTGGAGATTACAAATTATTAATTATCTATTAACTTTTAAGCAAGGACTTGACTTTTAAGTATTATGCCACTTTCGAACGTGTTATAGTATCACGTTCGAACGTGATGTTATTGCGTTAAAACATGATAAAAAATAAAATTACTTGGCACTAATACGCTTCGGTTCCGTACGAAGGAGGTCCAAGTAAATTTTTCTCATTTAATTATGTGACTTTTTTATACTGATAATGAGAAAAAAATGAACAGATAAGGCCAGTTAAAAAAAATAACTTGTTTCTCATCAGCGGCCGTACCGATTTTTGAGGCCGTGTGCAAAATTTTTTTTATTTTTTATAAAAATAATAAATTTTGGAAGCCAAAGAAAGTTACTAAAAAGAAGAGAAAAAAAGAGAATAAAAAATAAAAGAGGTTGGCTTAAAATAATTGTTCCCAAGTGATCACGTGTAAAACCTACCTCTCGCTGTATTAATTATAAAGCCTGCAGCACACGTCACCACTTTCGTTGCTCATACAGGCAATTTTCGTGGTCGCCACGAAAATGGCCAAGTGTGCTGTTGCCGGCAACGACCACTCACCACGGAAATTCTGTGGTGACCACGAGTTGCCACAAGTTGCCGAAAATCAAACATGTTTGATTTCTCACCACGAAAATTGCTCGTGGTTGCGAGTTGCGGTGATGCGTGGCCATCAGCAGCACACGAGACCACTGAGTGGTGACGTCTGTCGGAACTGATGTTAATTACTACGAGTCTATAAACAATGGTGACTGTCACCAGTCACTGTGACATTCCTTGACCTTTTAACTCCACCTACTTCTCTCAGTATCCAATCATAGTATACCTTTTAGCGTCTTGTGATCATGTACATGTATACTCTTGTTAATAAAGTTAGTTCTAGTTTGCAATTCATGGCCTCCTCATCTCTATATGCTTTCCCTATCCACATTTGGTGCAAGTGACCAGGATATTCAATTCTAATCATGGCGGATGAAAAGTTAAAACGGCTCGTTCAAGAGAGAGGAGGCAAGAAAGCGGCGGTTACACGAGTGATCAAAGCAATTGAGGAACTGATGGACGAAGTGAAAATCGATTCAGAAAGGGGAACGGACACCACGCTCAAGACTCGTAGTAATTAACATCAGTTCCGACAACGTCTGCTGAACCGGCAACCACCACAAAAATTGCCGACCACGAAAATTGCCTGTACGAGCAACAAAGTGGTGACGTGTGCTGCAGGCTTTACAGCCAAAACTGGCCTGAATATATTTTCAGCCATACGTCATAATGACGTCACGGAGTACCTAAGTTAATACTGGTGCTCGAGATCGACTGGTGCCTTGTCTTTGTAGCGCCCCTGTGTACTCGACTTTGGTTCTAAGCCCTCGAGACGCTTCGCTAGGGCGCGGACAAGACGCGGAATGCAAATTTAGTAAATCCGCATCCATTCGGCAACCCCTCCGCATATTCTTGAAAGGTTCCGTTCACTGTCTTCATCATTCCTGAACAGTTCGCGGCATTTCTGCACGTTCGGGAGAGGGTGAAATTTCCGCATCGAAATTTTGATCGAGACCAAAATTTGGACGCGGAAATGAACTTCCCGACACCTTCGGCAACTTGTCTGCATTGTCGTGCAGACATCGTCAGGACATCCCGCCTTTCTGTAACACTTCCGCAAATGCTCCTGAAGCCTCCGCCGTGCGGGCAGCTTCGCGAAGGCAAGCAGAACCCACGCGGACTGTTTCAGGAATGTGCGGAGCCGATGCGGATCAAAATAAGCGAGTGCGCGAAGCCGTCCAGACATTTGCGGTCAAGACACGGAAAAGTCAACATGTTGCGGCGTGGAGGAGTTTAAGGCCGGCTTTCCATTGCCGCGTTTCCTAACTCCATGACGGCTAGCAGACATATGAAAAAAAACCAAAGTCGTCGCCGAATTTATAACCTTGCATTATTTCCTCATATTGTCCGCATATCTAAATGTGGCTGTCGGAAAGTCATCCTGATTGTCCTAGCCCATGATTTTTCCAGTCCTGGTGTGATCCTAGATGTGTCCGCGCTGTCCTGCCACGATCAGCGGCATTTCGCGCCCTTCGCGATTGATCCCCAGGACACTCCCAGGCATGTCTGCACAGATTCGTAGTAATGTCCCAGGAAACGATGATTCGCGCACTTTTTTCGTGTCTGACGCGGAAAGGATGCCGAAATGGCATAATTTGCTTCCGCAACCCTTCCTAATCTTGTCGGCGCTCTAGTGGACGCCACCCATTACCTGCGTTGCTACCAGTCAGGTGCTGCCTCTGTGGTCAAAGCATGGAGCCTAGCTCCATGATTCCTGTGTGGCCGGAAGATCAGTTCCAAAGGCGGTGAACTGGTGGAAAGATGACAATATTTTCTATGTTTTATAGCAAGTTTATTGGTGCCTGAACATTATAAAATACATATTTTCTGTATTCTAAAAAGTGATGTCTGTTGAGAAACAGGGCTGGTGCTGCGAAATGGTCTTTTGACATCTATGGATTTGCTTTGCAAAATCTCAGACAGGGACGAACAACACCTCAGAAATGCTTTGATTGTGACGCTGCGATCATAAAATAGTTCCAAAGAAATAACAAATCCAAATCAGTTGCATCGTTTGATTAAAAGATTAACTTTTCTAAGCTCTTGAAGTTTATTTTTTGTACCACATTCTTTAATTATGGGTGACAAAAATATCATTTTTGATCAGTTTGTATTTGACCTTATCGGAGCATGACCCCATTCAAGACATATTAATCCGCGAGAGCTAATCAGGGCCCCGGGGAGAGTTTTTGGGGGTTTTCACGTAATTGCAGCAAAAGTAATCAACTTTTTTAGTCTTTTTTGATTTATTGACTTAAGTAATTTACATAAACTGATCCAAAACTCACTCGTCTTGAAGTATCATTGCGTAATTTGTAGTTTTTCACTTCGGAAAAGTTCGGATAATTCCGGAAAATGTATAGTTTTACTTTTTTCTAAAAGATGGCGCAGCACTCACAACCTCGACTCCAGGACCTCCTGAACCAGGTCTCACTCTGGAGGCTCGATTTATTTTCATCAATTTGCCAGCATAAGAGTGCCATGTCAAATCAGAACAAATGTACACAAACCCATTAGTTTGTTGATATCTTAAAATTAAAATGTTGAGTTTTAAAGCTAATTAACAAGCTTTTGAAACTTAAAACTGCAATTCCTGGAACCAGCTGATTGGTTGTGGCGGAATGATACGCCAAGGAATGTGTGATTTGGCCAACTGCGTCATAAACCCATGGCATCTGGGACCTTGGGGGGGGGGGGGATATATTGATCAACGACGATTTGAGCAAATCTAAATACTCTGTAGGCCATTTTATTAAAAACATGGAAATGGCGAGAGAGAGGTTGAATTTAGGCTCATTGGAAGCACTCAGGCACTCAGCAGTATGCGCAATTTAGACCGGTTCCTATCTCCGATGGAGTGAGCGCCACAGGAATAGAGTGGCAAAAACTGGAACCAGTCTACCCACAATGTCAGTGGGCAATACCGGTAATTCACGGTCAGTTGAAATCATGACCGTCCAAGTTAATTCATTTTTTTGTCACTATTTTTTATAGTGACAAACAAATGAACAGTCAAATTGTTTGTTAATAGTATACAATTCTTTATTAATCATATTTTGAATATCAAAATATTACACTGTACAAATCAATATCAATATCACAGTTTATTTTTTGTCAAGGACTGGGATTAATATCCAGTTTACCCCGATACAAGGTTGATCCTGGAACCAGGTTGCGTTGTCTATTTTATCAGGAACTGTGTTAGAGAAATCGTCCAATGGCGGTTCCCCCGTCTGGGGTGGCGGCAGACCCAGTGTTTCGACTTTTGTGTAATGATAAGGGTTGACGCAGACATCGTCACGTTTGAGAGAGAATGCGTACTGGCAGTTGTGTGTCGGCCGTAATTCGCGTTGTGACAGGAGCTCTGGCCAACGCCACAATCGGCAGTATATGACGTGTGGGAGTCCTTTCCGCTGTGAGACCTGTAGTCTTCCGTCTATGGATCTGGAATCAGAATTCGCACTAGAGAGAAATGTCAAAATTAAGCCGTTTTTTATCAATCCTTTGGCAATCTGAAGGTACATTGTACCAAGATTGGCAAATGCAACATGGGTGACTGGAGGAATAGTTTTAGATATTCAAGTGCTTAAAATCAAAAGTCTTCAAGTTTAACACTAAATGCCAAAGTGTTGCCAAGAGTAAGAACCCATCAGAAGCCAAAGGATTTGGATTTTTGTGTTGCCTGCAAGTTACTGATGTATCTGCCGTTGATTTAAACAAAGCAGTCAGACTGTCTAGATTAGCTAGAGGGCAATCAATGCTTCATTAGACATCTTAATTACCTTGGGATTGTTATACACTTTGTATTCTGATCTTGGGTGGTGATTGCTTTTTCTAATTCGTCAAGGCTGCCACTTTTTCGGAGTTTTTTCACGAGGCTCTTCACGGCCTTCTCACACCATTTGTCCTCTTTTGAGTCGCCGCCTTTTTTCCAGCCTAAAAGTCTCTCCACAATTGGGGGTGTGAATTGGGGACTAGGCGACAAATCAACTACCTCTGTAAGGAAAGAAACCGCATCAGACATTGGGGACCTATCCTGAGACATTTTCATTTTTTCTTAGTCACAACTGCATTCTCAATCTCACTCTACATAGAGAGATTTGTGGGGGGAGCCCCCCCCACCTCCTTTCACTTATATCAGTGACAAATCATTCANCTCCTTTCACTTATATCAGTGACAAATCATTTACAGCTTCTCAATGAAAGGTGTCACATTGTTGACAATAGTGAGCTTCTGCAAGCGCCCGGTTAGGCTCTACGACGACGTTTATCTATTGTGTGAGTGCACCCAAACAATAGATAAACGTAGTCGTATGGCCTAACCGGGTGCTTGCAGAAGCTCTCTATTACTGGTGTGATTTCTCCCATACACTCTCTCCTCAAAAAATTTGTAAACTCACCCATCTGATTGGAGTTTTCGTTGTCATCACCATCCTCACTCTTGTAGACAGGTGGGGGAGTTTCTGAAAGATAGAACAGCAAGAATATAGAATGGAGATTCTGGGGGTGTGGATGAAGAACGTAAAGGCAAAAATAGCCACGCTGTTGCGGGCATAACCCCTCGGCCTCTGTCACCTTGAAATGTAGGTCTAATGAAAAACCCGTCTGATATGTTGTGTACCCTGACTGGATACACCCACCATAAAAATTTCATGAAGTTTCGATGACTAGTTTAGGAGTAATTGCNCTGCCATCATGAGGCAATCAGCAGTTTCATCATGTGTGTATGCTTGTGGAGAAAAAAATCTTTAAAAGTGGAAAAAAATTATAAAATATCCATCTCTGTCATTGCCAACCTTGTCGCCATGAAAAGCTGATTGACAAAATGAGGACTACTCACCCACAAGTACTGGCGGCAGAACCGGTGTCTCGACCTTTGTGTAATGATACGGATTCACACAGACCTCGTCACGTTTGAGGGTGAATGCGTACTGGCAGTTGTCTGTCGCGCGTAATTCGTGGTGTGACTGAAGTTCTGGCCAGCGCCACAATCGACTGTATATGACGTGCGGGAGGCCTTTCCGCTGCGAGACTTGTAGCCTTCCGTCTAAGGATCTGGAATAACAAAGAATGTCATATTATGGTACATGTAATGTCAACAATGGAAAACGCAATATATAGGCCTACAGGGCGAGGTACCGGTACAAGTAGCCTGCCTAATGATCCATCCCGTGCATTTGTTCGGCATCATCGCCATCGCATAGACTGTCTACGGTAGGCCTAGGCCTAGGCCTAGATTAGCTAGAGGACAATCAATGCCTCATTAGACATCCTAATTACCTTGGGATTGTTATACACTTTGTATTCTGATCTTGGGTGGTGATTGCTTTTTCTAATTCGTCAAGGCCGCCGGTTTTTTGGAGTTTTTTCACGAGGCTCTTCACGGCCTTCTCATACCATTTGTCCTCTTTTGAGTCGTCGCCTTTTTTCCAGCCTAAAAGTCTCTCCACAATTGGGGGTGTGAATTGGGGACTAGGCGACAAATCAACTCCCTCTGAAAGGAAAGAAACCTGATCATAGACATTGGGGAACTACCCTGAGACATTTTCATTTTTTCTTTAGTCACAACTGCATTCTCAATCTCACTCTACATAGAGAGATTTGNTTTTTGGGGGGCCCCCCCCCCCCCCCCCGCCTCTCCTTTCACGTATATCAGTGACAAATCATTCACAGCTTCTCAATGAAAGGTGTCACATTGTTGACAATACTCGTGTGATTTTTCCCATACACTCTTTCCTCAAAAAATTTGTAAACTCACCCATCTGATTGGAGTTTTCGTTGTCATCGCCATCCTCACTCTTGTAGACAGGTGGGGGAGTTTCTGAAAGATAGAACAGCAAGAATATAGAATGGAGATTCTGGGGGTGTGGATAGATATGGTTGGAAATTCAGGCATTTCCCTGAACAACTTTGTTGTAACCACTGGTTACTGGTTACATTTCATTCTGTTTTATGTGTAATCAGCATGATAAAGTTACTGGAGATGTTAAAACACAATGAATATGACCCGAACACACTGAACCACGCTTGCTGGTTACGCTGGTAACACTGGTTACAATGCGATACCCTTGTTACAAGCTATGTTTCATTCCCGGGTTTCATTGGGTTAC
>NMRB01001698.1:4252-19822 GCA_002633025.1 Notospermus geniculatus | reverse complement strand
TAACCAGAGTAACATATCTTGTAACAAGAGTAGCGTGCTGTAACCAATGTAACCATGTAACCAGAGTAACAACACAATGAAACATAGCTTGTAACAAGAGTAGCATGTTGTAAGCAATGTAACCAGCGTAACCAGAGTAACACAGTGAAACATAGCTTGTAACAAGGGTACGTGTTGTAACCAATGTTCACCAAGCTATTGTATGTAGGCCTGAGGCTACTTGTAACAACTGTGTGTTCATCATGTTCATATCATATTTCTTGTGTTTCATCGCCAGTAAACTTATGCTGATTAGGCCTACTAGGGCCTAGGCATGAAAGGGAATGAAATGTAACCAGTAACCAGTGGTTACAACAAAGTTGTTCAGGGAAATGCCTGAATTTCCAACCATATATGGGTGTGGATGAAGAACGTAAGGGCAAAAAGTGTGGAACTGCTATCAGGCTTTGATTGACACAAGATTTCTGGAAGCTGCACAAGTTACAACACCGAATGGGCACTTACAAGCTCTGACAGGCATGACAGTGCTGAGAATATTCGCTGCCATCATGAGGCAATCAGCAGTTTCATCATGTGTGTATGCTTGTGGAGAAAAAAATCTTTAAAAGTGGCAAAAAATTATAAAATATCCATCTCTGTCATTGCCAACCTTGTTGCCATGAAAAGCTGATTGACAAAATGAGGACTACTCACCAGGGATACTTAAACCCTCCTGGAACCCACTCGGAGAGTCAATATTATCAGGAACTGTGTTAGAGAAATCGTCCAATGGCGGAAACTCTGTTGGCGGTTCTCCTGTCTGGCGTGGCACAAGTACTGGCGGCAGAACCGGTGTCTCGACCTTTGTGTAATGATACGGATTCACACAGACCTCGTCACGTTTGAGGGTGAATGCGTACTGGCAGTTTTCTGTCGGGCGTAATTCGTGGTGTGACTGAAGTTCTGGCCAGCGCCACAATCGACTGTATATGACGTGTGGGAGGCCTTTCCTGTGCGAGACCTGCAGCCTTCCGTCTAAGGATCTGGAACAACACAGGATGTCATATTATAGTACATGAAATGTCAACAATGCCAATGGAAAACGCAATACAGGGCGAGGTACCGGTATGCCAAGTAGGCCTAACGATCCAATGACCGTTTGTCCATCTGTGTAGTTTGTTGGCATCGCCATCACATTTGGGGCAAGTTTATGGTGTTTTTTATTCACATGATGGATGGGGGGAAGCCCGAAAGAGACAGCCTACCTCAGTACCTCGGCTAGAGCCTAGCCCTAGGCCTAGCGTAGAGGGCAATCAGTGCCTCATTAGACATCCTAATAGACGGTTTCGAGGAAAATGGCCGCCCTATTGTTATATGGCGTTTGTTGTGGCTTTTTCGCGAACACGTGTAGTTTTGGCAAAGTTCCATCTCCGAAATTAGCCAAAATATTCGCACCAATTGTTTGGTACATGCACTGCTGTGTTCATAAAAGTGAAATGTGCATTTAGATCCAGAAACCGAAGCGTTATTTGAGAGAAATTTGGCCGTAAAAATTTGTAAACAAACGGGCGCCATTTTCCTCGAAAGGGTCTATTTGGCGGCTAGTAGTTGTAATTACCTTGGGATTGTTATACACTTTGTATTCTGATCTTGGGTGGTGATTGCTTTTTCTAATTCGTCAAGGCCGCCGTTTCTTTTGAGTTTTTTCACGAGGCTCTTCACAGCCTTCTCACACCATTTCTCCTCTTTTGAGACGTCACCGACGTCACCTTTTTTCCAGCCTAAAAGTCGCTTCACAATTGGGGGTGTATATGGTAACATAGACATTTTACACCACAGATCCCTCTTAGAGGCCTACGTCCTCCAATTTTATAACTTCCTAGCGAAATTCACGACGTTTTTCGATGTTTTTAGCGGCATTTTATCAGCATCATCCGTGTCATCGCGAAGTGACTGGCGACCTGTCAGCTGCTGCTCTCTTTTGTCAAATGGTCAAACTAACCTGTGCATCTTGTACGCATGTGCCAGTCTGCTTGGAGAGTTTGTAGGCCTTTCTGGAGGTTGGCAAGCAAGCCGTCAGCTGCTGCCATCTTTTTGCGAACGTAAGAACTACCCTGTGCATCTTGTTGCCAGTGAGCTTGGAGTTTGTAGGCCTGTGTGGAGATTACAAATTATTAATTATTTATTACTTTTTAAAGTATTACGCCACTTTCGAACGTGTTATAGTATCGCGTTCGAACGTGATGTTATTGCATTAAAACGTGATAAAAAAAATAAAATTACTTGGCATTAAAGGAGTTAGACGCCGAAGTTGTAAACAAGCTGGTTTGTTTACAAATATGGTTGGCAAACTAGTTTTATTCCTTCGTGCAGGTGGCAGCACCCGTGATCTTTAGACTGGTTCCCGGTCTGATGCAACTCACTCACGATATTCACGTCAGTAAATATCACCGACAATAGGTGGCAGCACCGCAGGCGTCCGTGGATAGAGAACCAGTGAGTGAGTGTTTACAACTTCGGCGTCTAACTCCTTTAATACGCTTCCGTACGAAGGAGGTCCAAGTAAATTTTTCTCATTTAATTATGTCACTTTTTTATACCGATAATCATCATCATCAGGCGTCTTGAGCCTACATTGGCTCTTTCAAGCTTATGCAATATATACAAAAAAATGAACAGATAAAGTTGTTCACCAAAAGTATAAAATTATTTATTAATCACAGTTCATCGCATAAAAAGGACTGGGGTTAAAATAAAGTTGTGGTTATCTTTCCCCTTCATCAGAATTGTCCTCCACTTTGAAGTTAATCCTCAGGAATTCTCGCGATCTGATGTCAGCCTGAAAAAAGATGAACTCCTGCTTAGATTCAGAAAAAACATTCAGAAACCACCGAACCCCATCTGGCTAATTGCCTCCAGACTGACCTCGCCCATCCCCTCCCATGCACTTCTCTGCTGTGACGTCGTAGGACCCCTAACTTGTGGGGGCCTCTGACAGCAGGAAAGCCTCCCATTGCCATCACTCCTCTCTTCCAACGATTGCCCCTCCATAGGACGATTCCTCCACACAATCCTCCCTAGCCAATTCCCCCTCAACAATCTTCCCGCTCCCTTCCCCGGCCTTTGAAACACTGTCTTGGGATGGACTCGGGTATTTGTCATGGGGGGATTGTTGGTTGGAGTAATCCTCCACCCCTAGCCAATAGGCCTACCTGCCTAACTGGTTCAGGTACTCTATGTTTACAACATTTCTTCACCACCTCTACCGTTGCCTCTAGTGAGATTTTATGTCCCGCACTGACATAAATTGGATTTTTCGATGCGTCATTGCTTCGCAAAGCCTGAAAATAACAAAGTGGGGAAAATGAGACATAAACATGATAACAAGATTTCTAGATACAAGGTGTATTTTAAGTCCCGATTGAAAATCAACCCCACAATCCCACGATGACAAGTGCAGACGGATGAACTTCCCCTCTCAGACTTTGCGGGCCATGATACTTACAACTCCAAGTGTCCTGCCCGAGGACCCAATCAGGGGGAATGTGTCTCCACCCTTTTGTAAGTTAACAATCTGCAAAAGAAAAGTTGACAGAAATCTAACACCATGATGTAGAATTTTAAAAAATGCCTAAATGAAAATGCCACTTTGTAACTATTTCTTCTTGAAGGAAAATTATGATGTTTTTCCTACCTTTTCTTTATGTTTTGCATCTTTTTCGAGTCCGTCGATTTGGAAGAGATTCTTGGCCGCACCAGCTGTGGGTATGTCTAGCAAGACGCCAAGATGGCAGGCCAGACCAAACTCTAGAAATGATGACAATATGCATCAGATAAAGTTGTCAGCAGACAACTAACCAGGTCCTGACCCATGTTCCCGAAGCCGTCGTTAGGTTAACGATGTTGTTACGCTATGCATTTTCCCAGTTTTAACGACATCGTTAACCTAACGATGGCTTCGGGAACATGGCTCCCGACGACATTGCAGAGGTGGTGTCAGAAGACACACACCCAAAGTTTGATGTGACTGCCCTTACAGAGGTTCTCATTGCAGAGGTGGTGTCTGGTCAGGGAGGTTCTCCCCATAGAGGTGTCTGGTCAGGGAGGTTCTCCCCATAGAGGTGTCTGGTCAGGGAGGTTCGCCCCATAGAGGTGTCTAGTCAGGGAGGTTTTCCCCATAGAGGTGTCTAGTCAGGGAGGTTCTCCCCATAGAGGTGTCTAGTCAGGGAGGTTCTCCCCATAGAGGTGTCTGGTCAGGGAGGTCCTCCTGACAGAGGTGTCCGCTACTGGAGGTTCACCCAACTGGAGGTCCTCCTGATGTGACTGATCAGAGAGTTCTACTAACTGCAGTTACCTCGAGGATGCAAGAGGCCATTACCATCAACTAGGACCAGCTGAGGGACCAACTCAGGATGCGCAGACTTCAATTTATCGAACCTTTCGACTAGAAAACCAGCTTCTCTGAAGGCCAGGAAGCCAGGAATGTAGGGAGCTGTCAGTTGTACCATTGTGCAGTCTTCATAGACCACCTGAAATTGAGAAGGAAAAGGTGAGAAGGAAAAGGTAATCTTGGGTGAAATATCAAGACCGGAGTGAAAGCTTTCAAATCACCATAAAAGACAATGGACAAGCCCTATGACAGTCAGGCTACCGGTATATAAACATATCAACAGACAATAGACAAGCCCTGTGACAGTCGGGCTGTATGAATGACAGAGCAAGGACAGATCCTGAATCTTTTGCAGGGTGGGTCAAAGGAAGGAGTAGAGCATGACAATCACAACATGGAAAGGGGCATCTGCGGGCATCATACCTCTAATTCTGGGTAACTGACAACAACCAATGCGGCACAAGCATTTGTATCATCGCCTTTCACAAATGAAATGTCCACCCCTCCGATGTATCTCAGATCGTGTGTCGTATCTCCGGCCTGGATCTGCCGTTGCCAGTCCTCAGTATCTTGGAGGATCATGCGTTTCTTCAACTCCAATTGTTCCCTGAAAGATGATCAAGATAGGTAAGTAAAGTCTGGCAACATCTAACTTTGACCCAAAGGAATGCGGAAGTTAGGAAATTGATAGTTGGATTTTCCACGGACCCTTAATCACACGCGGCTATTGAATAGCCAGTGGACAGCGCGAACAATCGTGGAACGATCACAAATGATCGACAAGCATGATTAAAAACCGCAAAGCTCTGTCACATTACATGACTTCCGCATTCCATTAGGTCGAAGATAGATGTTGCCAGACTTTATAACATTACAGGAAGCTACACTATCAAATGTGTATTCAGGGAGTAGGCCTATCACTGAATGACAGATGCCAGAAACTAATCATCTTGCTTACGACTTACGTCTCCCATTTTTGCCTGATCTCTTCATCCACTGAAGGGAACACCTTCTTCCTGTGAGCAGGTTGAGGCTCTTCTTCCCAATCGTTGTGCTCCGTGTCCTTGCCCTTGCCCTTCTTGACAGAGTTTTCCTCCACGGGCGTCTCTCTCTTTGGCTCCTTGGACTTCGTGTTTATGCAACCCATCACGTCATCTGATCACCTCATGATCTGACACAATTCTGCTTATCTAAAAGACTACTACTGGCACTTTTCATCAAAAGTCCCATACACTACTAGATGTATACATGTATGTGTATCTGCATTGTACTACTCTACTACTGTATCATGTACACATGTATCTTTTGTTAATGAATTATGCCGTAAGGTCAGTTTCTCACCAAATCCTAATTTTTTGGCCCGTAATAAAAATATGCAAAAGAATCTTTTAAGTTCACTCTTTCTAACTATATGCACACAAGTTTATTGTAATTTCTGCTGATGAAATTTGTCAATTTCAAGGTGCAATAAACTAATTTGTAATTTAATTTAATGTAATTTATAATTTAATTTGTACACAAATACATGTATACGGAAGCCCTGTGCTCTAAACGGAATTCCCTCTACAGTATCGCCAATAAACAATATATCTCAAAAATATCACATTCACTGATTAACTAATATATTTTCCACTACTTCAACTATAGGAACATTCTTTACGATAAGTATTTTCGGAGAAAATGAGTCATTTGCTGAAGAAATTCACTGCAATTTTGACAGTTCATGGGCGCGGCCATATTGGAAATTCCTAACCTCGATAGCAAAACGCCACTTTCATTATACATCTTCTTTTGGGGACTAAACTGAAATTTATGCATATTTTAGAAAGAGATCGAATAAAAGTTACTTACAGATTGGAAAATACTTTCATATTCTTGTACTGAGTGTATTTATGTGCAAATGATATGTTGCAATTTTGAGAGTAGAAAACAGCTGGTCTAAAAATAGAACGGGGGAATCCCTATTCACCGGAGATGGCCAAGCTGTGGAACTGGGCCAAAGTTTTTCAGCGATTTCACGGTCTATTTGGCTTGAATAATTACCACAGGCCTTTAATCGTTTGCACAATGAGTACTGAAGGTAGTAGCGATATTGACTCACAACACGACGAGCAGAAATTATCAGAAATGCCGTATATTGTAGGACATGATAAGGTACAGCAAGTTTTCTACATTCGGACTGTGCCTGGAAAGAGGGGAGAAGGTAGGCTTTGCCTTGTGTTTGATCTGGAACTTTGATAAAATTGTCGTGTCATGTTAACTGCATAATCCCCCACCACAGGGTCTATTGTTCCCGCTATTGTTAGGGTCAGGANAATGCAAAAATGCCAAGTTTGATAATCCACAGCAGTTGAAGCCTGGATTTTGTGCCAAGTTGCGTTACAAACAAACACAACCACAATCGATATAGGCCTAGGCCTATAGGCCCCTACTCAGCAAGCACCTAGGCTTGTGGCTTCTAGTTCTACTAGACGTCGACCCCTGACTTAATTCTAGGCCTAGATGTCATGGCTTCTAGACGTCGACTGACTTTCAGGCATGGAGGTAATATACCTCCATTCTGGGATCTCTACAAGAAAGTGCCTGAGGAAGACCCCAGCCTGATGAAACCGTTGTAGACAGCCAGTGCAGTGTATGGAATGACAGCACTCTGACTCAGCACGGATTTACATATTCATTGACTGGATTAGAAGAGAAATCTAATGGTTCTAAAACCTTAAGTACAATAATCCCTCTAAAAGCTTATTTATTTGCATTACGGTTCAGTGGAGATGTTTGAAAGGCTGCAAGATGATTGCCTACTGACCCAAAACTTACTCTTTATTTAATAGCATTTCTTTCACATCTTTTGGGGACTTAATAATATTAACTCCCTGTGCTGTGGGAAGTTATTCACTTTTTTGGTAGATTTCTGCTTTCTATACTTTTCTCTTCGAAAGAAATTGAGGGAGAACATGTTGCCAGGCTTGTTCCAACATAATTGAAGTAACCCTCTTTAAAGATAATTTATCACGACTTCATTGTTTACATTCAATATTTCTAAACATGGATGTTTACATTATGTTATTTTGGACTTTTGGGACATGCCACCCCACCAAATTGAATGCAGGTACTTTCAGTATCAAAATAATTTCTAGAGGGGCATGCCACCAACAAATTACTCATAAGAGGAAGGAAGACTGGACATAAACGAACAATGGTTTTCGTGGCACTTGAGAATACCGGTACCCATGATACGTTATCTTCCAAGACAAACCATATTCTCATTTCATCTATCGACCTACTATTTCCACAACTCAAACTCTGATTTTCAGTTTCAAAACAAATCGGGATCTTACATTACCGGTATCGCCCAGAAGCAGACGACGTGTACGACCTCTACAGCACTGTCGTGAACACCGAATACCGAGGGAAGGGCGTGGGCAAACATTTAGCCGAGGTAAACCCACACAATAACCCATTCTCAGATTTCTGAATTCCATTTCAGTGTCAAAACAAATCGGTTTTCTTGAGTATCGGATCGTTAGAGACAAAATCTTTGATCTCTATCACACGGAGGTGTTAGAACAGTGTCGAGGACAGGGTATTGCAAAACATTTAGCAAAGGTATCGTGGTTTAATTTGGTGTGAATCTCTTTTCTTTTGTCTTCTTTGGCCTTTGCTTTTATTTTCTGTCGTTTAGAGCCCTTCATGAACTAACCCTGAACCATGGCAAATGGTGGTTTCTTGGGACACGCTTCCATTCTGTCTGATATTTCATGTTGTGCAACCTTTTCTGATCCGACGCTTCCTCCGTCTTCACCTCTGTCCTACTTCTGTTGTTTTCTGTTTGCCCTCTGAATAGTACGTGTAGCTTCCTGTTTTGCCATTGGCTAATCCAGTATGCTTACAGCCTTGCCATTGGTTGATCCAGTCTGCTTACAGCCATTGGCTAGTCTACTCTGCTTACAGCTTTCCCATTGGCTAGTCTTGTCTGTACTCTGTGCATTAGCTAGTCATATATCTGCTCAAAGCATTGGCATATCAAGAAACAATGACAAAATTTATACATACGAAAAGAGGAACGAATGATAGCCTAGTACCATTGGATGATACAAACTTGGTCTTAGGTTATCAGTGAGGCCAAAAAAAGGCCGTAATAGAAAAATCCCAAATTCCCAGATCTGCGCACTTCGCCAAAATAGCAAACAGAACCTCAACCTGAAACCAGCTGACGTGACGCAATCCATGATTCAGCAGTGGTCGACTCTGACGCAACGTCATCGAACTCACTGTCGTCACATGGTCGTGGGGTTTTCTGCGTCACGTCATTCAGTGTCAGATGGTTTCAGACCGAGGTTCTGTTTGCCATTTCGGCAGAAGTGGGCAGATCTTTCTCGTTTTCGTCAACTTGGGATTTGTCTATGGGGATGGAAATGGGAGACTTTATGCCATTAGAGGCCACCTGTTAGCGGTCCTAGAACGTCACAAAATTTGACGTCACAGAGGAAGCCGTCCACGTCATTATGGATGACGTCATGACGTGCACTTCTTCTCTGTGACATCAAATTCCATGATGTTCTAGGACCGCTAACTGGTGGTGGCCTCTCATGGGAATGAAGTCTCCCATTCCTGGAAAGCTTTCGTGCCCAGTGAGAGATCAGACATTCTTACATTGAGTGCAACCATAGGATCCATGATTCATCATTCTGGTAAAAAGATTCTCTGCTAAAAATTTGTCTTTGGGGAAAAGCTGAGCTCCTGAACAGTTTTAAATGATTGATTTTATCTCTTTCTTACAGGCTGCAATGGATTATGTAACAGCAAAGGAAGGGAACAGAATGCGTTTAACGTGCACATATCTACAGAGATATATCAAGTTAAATCCAATAGCACGGTATTATATGGCAGTGGTACCGTAGGGGAGGATACATAAGGAGACTAATGTGATGTAGCTACATAAGAAACGAGGCAAGATTCCAAGGGTAGTTTTGAAAGAGGAGATGGGGCATCACCCCTAAGATCAACGGTAGAGGATATGTTTGCGATAGGTGCAGACTGTTGTTACACGTTGAAGTCTGTGTACCGGTATAGGCCTGGGAACACAGGCATTTCTATGTGACTTTAACTGATTTTTGTCCAGTATTTTAGGGACCAGGGCCCGGTTGCACGAAACTCACGACAGCCCTATCTTGGTGTTAGCGCTAACTTGATGTTAAATGACGTAAAAGAACAATGGATTGTTACGTCATCTAACATGAAGATAGCGCTAACACCAAGATAGCGCTGTCGTGAGTTTCGTGCAACCGGGCCCTGAAGTCTGTGATATTTTCCTTGGTAAATTTTTCATTTCTTGTATCATATACAATGTTAACCCATTCACTGTAATGTCTGTTCACTGGTACATTAATAAATCAACAGAAACAAAACCCTGGCATCTTTTAAAACAGAAACTATGTCACATATGTAATCATTGGAAAGTACTCACTGAGAGCTTTCCAATGAATACCTATGTGACATAGTTTCCTTCCAAGCATTTGACATATGTGTGGCGGTCTAGGAAAACCCGTCGGATGTCGCTGAATGATCAACAAGGGCTGTCAGATTGCCTGTGCATTGATCTGCTACGGTTTACCTGTTACATAGTACATTTCAGCTTTTGAAATGTGCGGGTTCACCAAGGCCATTAATCCTTTCCTCAAAAGCGACATCTGACGGATCTTCCTAGACCGCCTCACTTATTTCCATTTTTGACAAATTTGCAGTGGCAGTGAACCAAAATCTCTGATGGTGTTCCTGTCGAGTTGACTGTATTATACATGTAGTCACACTTAGCATTTAGTCACACATTTATGTTATAATGGTTAACAGAGATTATGCAATAAATCCCGTGAGGGGCCAATAATTTTGTACATCATGGTTCAATTATTTCCTGTTTTTTTGTTGTGCTTTCAAAGGTCCGCTCCATATAAGATTGTCTTGCACGAGTTGGCTTTCTGTGGGCAACTTGCATAGAAAACCATGGGGTTGTTTGTGTCTTTAGGCCGTACGCTTTGGTTGGACTTAAGTGTAAAGTATAGGTTACCGTAAGTTAGACTTTATGCTTGAAGCATTGAGAAAGTCTATGCTTGAAGCATTGAGAAAGTCTATACTTGAAGCATTGAGAAAGTCTATGCTTGAAGCATTGAGAAACGTCAGAAAATGTGGCTGCAACCTGACTCAAGTACATGGGCCTTTGGTCTCAGCGCAAGTCGTAAGGAGACCAACAGCAGTGAATACAGGATATTCCTCCAAAAGAGCGCAGCACCTGACGGGGTCAGCGTCATGACGTCCCACACGTCATTTCATGATGTCTTGAGGTGAGACAAAAAACAAATCAGATTGTGTCACGACGTCATGATCGCTGAAACAACCGGATTTTTTTTCGAGTCGCGTCCTGGCATTCAGAAATGACGTGCGGGACGTCATGACGCTGTCCCGTCAGGTGCTGCGCTCTTTTGGAGTGATAGAGTCTATTGCCCATTGAGAGCCAACTCATACGAGAAAATTCTCACCTGGAGTAGCATCTTCAGTTGCAAAAAACTCAAGCCAGCAGCACACCAGGCGATATCGCAAGCGATCTACTCGCCATCAATCTTTTCCACCGCAGACTAGGCAATATCCGCTTTGGTATTGTTCAATCCCTTACAAAAATGTACCACGTGTAAATGACATTACCACGTGGTAATGGCGAAATTTACACCAAACGTGTAAAAGTACACATTTTTGGTGTAAAATTCGCCCATTACCACGTGGTAATGTCATTTACACGTGGTACATTTTTGTAAGGGATATTGGGTGAACATCGCTGGTGACAGGATTCCATGCACTGCTGTCCAGTGACACCTGGCGTCAACGGCTGATTTTGCTCATGATGTCGCCTGGTGTGCTGCTGGTTTGCCTATGGAGAGTCAACTCACGTGGCAGAGCACCTTATCATGTTTTGATCTGTCTGGAGTAACTTTACAAGACAAAGTTATCCAAACTATAATACACTTTAAAATAAGTTACATTTTATTAACAAATTCATCTCAATCCATGGTCACAAGACTCAAACCAATACATATACACAAATCACATTATATATGTACACATACAGAGGTCAAAGGTCAAACGATTAGTGCTAAAATTGATAATAGGTGGCAGGGGTGAAGCAGGGGTCTCGTCAAAGGTGCATAAGGAGAACAGTATGCAAGTCCACGCTATCCCCCATGGTAAAGTTAAAGTCAACTTGGCACTAACCCTTTCAGCTTGGTTACTTGTTTGGGAGATGGTCCCCACAATCAGAGCTGAAACTCGGGGAAAATTATTCACCGCTTCATCCAGAAATCATAAAATGACAACATGTGTCCACGCTACGAAACAGAATACAGTTTACATGCAAACTGACCAAAAGAGCTGAATAGAGGTTCTTCACGTGACGTCACACCTCCAAATATCCGCCATATTGGCCGTCAAATGACACAACGTCACAGCATCAACACAGCGTTTTTGACGTGGTTTGTACGTCGTCGGCATTCATCAGACCTCTTCTACACTGTTCTACAGCAAGCCGTTTGGACGATTCACATTGTTTTCAACACGGTTTTGCACACCAGACCAACTACTTATGCTCAGAAACTGTGAGAGGTAAAGTGATTTGCTGAGTTGTATGCTCCCAGTGGTCGGTACGGGCCGCTGAATGTTCGAACCGAGAACAAGATGGCAGCCTCCATGGCTTCATTTTGACGTCCAGTATGGCCGCCGTGTGACGTCAGTGAAGAACCTCTATATGTCATGCGTTTCACCTCCGATGGATTGAGCCAGCAGCACAACAGGTAATATCGCAAGTGATCAGGGCCGACCACACAAAATGTCTGATAGAGTGACTCGCGGTTATAGGCAGTTAGTTATAACACATTTTCCTATTAATTTAACCGCCGATAGGCACCAAAATCACTGTCAGATTTTCTGTGTGGTCGGCCATGACCACCACAGAGTAAAATCGCCTTTTGACACCCCTTGAGCCGCCGTGAAGTCTTATTTAAACCCTAAAGGTGCTAAATTCTTTTTGCAGGTCTGAAGACTTTTGCCCACAAACTGCAAAAAAAACCTGGCGCAAAGACCTATACCAAGTTCATCCTGTTGTTATCAATCAAACAAGAAGTCATTTTGACCATCGTTGTAAGATGGCTAGTGACTTCTCCACGGGATATGAACTTTTGTAGTTTATGATTGCTTCCTCTTAGTCTTGGCGATTTAAGGGTTAAAATAGGGAAGGCATTTTTAACACTACCTACGGAATACCTTGGAACACTTGTCAATAAAATCAGTACCAACTAACATTAACAATGATTGTTTTAAATTGTGCTCGACGATTGAGGGTTTCGACATATGTGACGCTTTGAATTTTCACCCCATGCACTTCACCGACCCTCCACGCAACCTGTATCCTCGTACCCAGGGTCTTCACAACCATTCCCGTCTCCGCACTTTTTCACGGGAGGGGTACAATGACCTTACATCCCAGGATCCCCCCCCCTGGGGACAATTTGACCCATTTTCTGTAATAAATCCCCAGATATCAGGGAGTACTTTGACCAAGTCCTGTCTGCTCAGACCAGAATGAAACAGGGTTACAGGAATAGACTCTATCACTCCAATAGAGCGCAGCACCTGACGGGTCGCTCGTTAGGCCTTCAGCGTCACGACGTCCCGTGCCCCATTCTGAACGCCATGACGTCACTCGAAAAACCTCCCCTTCAGGGATCGCGTTAAGGTGCGTCCATGCGTCCCTGGACGCATGAAATCAACTTCAGACGCAAATTGAGAAAAAAAGTTTCCTGCAAAAACGTCCTCCTGAGATATTCAGGACGCAACGTAAGACGCCTAATTTTTTCATTCTTGCAATTGAAAAACGTCCATGCCAATATGGCCGTATGAATTTTTAGGATCTATGAGGAAAAAAACGCCCCCTTAGGCCTATTGACGCCGTCTCTGCGTTACCACGCGCACTGTCAACATATCTCTTCATATTTGCTGGTCTTCCCTGCAAAAGAGTCCATTTAGTTGGACTCATGGGAATCGAATTTGGACTCCTCATTTTCAAGCAATCTGACGCAAAGAGTCCACTTGAAAAAAATGGACTCATGAAAAAAAATCCTTAATGCTACCACTGCCCTTGTTTCAGCGATCATGACGTCGTCTCACTCTCAAGTCAAGATGTCATGGAATGAGTACGGGACGTCGTGACGCTGTAGTTACCGTCAGGTGCTGCGCTCTTTTGGAGTGATATTGTCTATTATGTGCAATTTCTCTCTCGGGGGTGCAGGGGTGAAAAATCAGTCCCACGAATGCTAAAACCACCAAAACTGACCAATTCCATCTATAATTGGATAAAATGCTATAAATGTTCTTGTAGAAAGCTGATCAGCATTGTTTCATAATGTTCGTTAGCCTCAGGGCTGCGGATCCCGTGACGCTCGTTAGGATAGACCTGTATCTGGTAAGGTTTACACGCCTTGATCAGCGACGTGATCAGTTTATTCGTGTGTTTGAAGTGAACATTCTCATCGATGAGACCGTGGACGATCAACAAGCGATTTTCTCTGAAATATGAAATGGACAAGTGAGGATAATGAGTAGGAAGAGTAAGGAATGTACATGTAGGAGGAAACCAGAACTGAATGATCAGTCCACTGACTGACTGACTGTTCCACTGACTGACTGACTGTTCCACTGACTGACTGACTGTTCCACTGACTGACTGACTTGCTGACTAAAGGGGTGATAGACTGACTACTGTGCTGACTGACTGACTGACTGACTGACTGAAGGGCTGACTGACCACGCCACTGACTGACCGAAGGGAAGACCAACAAAACTACCAGTATCTGACCGACTTACCTGTTGACTGACTGACAGAGGGGCCAACTGACTGCTTCACTGACTGAAGGGCAGACCAACTGATCTGCTGACTGACTGACTGACAGGCCAACCAACAGCTCTATTAACTGATTGTCTGAACGCTCCATTCTCGGAGAAAGCAGTGGATTGACAACTCTACTGACCAACTGACTGACTGGCTAACTGACTGACTGACCGACTGAATATTAAGGGCCAGCTGACTGCTCCAGTGACTGACTGCCTGACCGCTCCATTGACTCACTGGACAACTGACTGACTGCTGCAGCGACTGGACGACCGTTCAACTGACTGACTGACTTCCCCATACTCACTCTGTCGGGAACTTGTCCACGTTTTCCAGCACTGACCCTCGTTTGTAGCCCTCAGGGTTCGTCTCCGGTAAACTCATGTAGCGCTCCGTGTAACCCGTATCATAGAGCTCCCACGATGTGACGGGAGCTCCCGCGATCGCCATCTTGTAGACGTCAGGCCGCTGGATCAGGCCCATCAGGGAGAGATAACCACCTGAAGATAATGACAGCTGGCTATAATTGGCTCGTTAAGGACAGAAACAAGAGGCCTATTGGCCTGTTGGCTCAGCTGACTATGCAGCGGTTTTTAGTACGGTATAAGGCTTGAGACCAAGAGGTCACAGGTTCAATCCGTGGCTGAGTAACAACTAGTCTGAAAGGATCAAGTAATGCACTGCTCCTTGAGTTCCCCTGAAAAGGTTTCTGGAGAGACTGGGTTAATAATGTGAAGCACTTTAAAACTGTATAGAGGCTTTGCAATGACATCATCCTGGCAACCATTCTGAGGGACACAGGGCACAGAGGTGTGAGCCGACCCCGACTGTGATGTGACTTGCGTGAAGTGCACCACGCTACAGTTTGACATATGCATGCACGGCTCATTTCACTGCGCCTCTGCATCATGTGCCCTCTAGAATGGCGGCTTGTGGCGTCACTTGCAAAGCCTCTATAACAGTGGAAAGCACTCCTCATCACTGGCTTGCTTCGCAGTCGAGACTTACCATATGACCATCCATGAATTGCTACCCGTGTCAGATCCAGGTACCGGGCGAACTCCCGTGACACCCACTCCAGCCCCTCCACCTGGTCTTCGATCTCTACTGCACCCTAGACAAAAGAAGTCAAAGATAAGTGGTTGTGGTTGGATGGAGGGGGGTAAAAGGAAGAGACCAGGGAGGGTACGAACCCTTTCCGTGCGTGGGGTGGGGCTGCAGTGCCCAAACAAATATCACGTGACAATACTGTATCCCCATTTCGCCTACCCCC
>NMRB01001697.1:135637-146518 GCA_002633025.1 Notospermus geniculatus | reverse complement strand
GATTATTAACTCTCACCCAGGGGAGGGTGATGTGGTGTCTAGTGATTGGTTTTAACGGTTGGAGAGAGCCAATAAGGATTAAGAATAAGTGCCATCGTTTCGTTTCAGTTAATGACGTCATTCTATTGCTCTTTTCCAGAGATGTGATTGGTCAGGGCTTTTCCTGTGGCATTGAACTGTGAATGATGTGATATCTAAGGAGGTCAAAAGTATGGTTTTCACTAATCAACCTGAGCAGAACATTTTGTAGAAAAAGAATACACGTTTGTCAACCCCCCTCTTCCATCCCCCATAAAAACAACACAAGGAAACAGTTATCAGCACAGGAGTCGCGGGAACTCGGTTCCATGAGTATAGAAAAAGCAATAATGTCACCAGTTTCCTTTTTAGGATGTCAATGGAGACATCAGCCTGTCACATCAGAGCTGTTTTTTTGCACGTTCCAATGCTTATTCCAGCGAACCTCTTTATCGTGTATGATCGCGACTACGAGTCTTCGATCGCCCGATATTTCGGCGGATTCTTTTTTCCTCGAGCTTTTTTTAACTTTGCGCCCTTTAAAATTCTCACATTCTTCGACGCCGAAGAGGTGACAACGCAATTGTAAGCTCACCTTTGGTGGGTTCCAGCTTGCCTAATTGATGAGTCCTGCTGTTGATAGCTAGGGAACTAAAAATTGATAAAAAAAATTGAACGCCAAACAACCCCCCAAAGCTGATGAGGGGACGCAACACATCGAAAAGAGCAGTCGGAGAAAAAAGCTCCGAAAAAGTACATGTACCTGCTGCCGTCAGAACAGGTCCGGAAATGGTGTTGAAGTTTTCGACCAAATCTCTGACCGCAAATAAGTGCGCACGCACAAAATCTCTGTAGAAACCAAGATGGCGGCGGGCCGTCGAATCGACGAATGCAGCTGCGAGACATCATTCTGTCTGCCACAAACTCGCCTCAAAAACAACTCCTTGGTGCACTTCTCTTCTTTATATTCTTCCGTCTCAAACTAGAGTTTACAAAATTTAGCCCGCTTTGTCTGTTCAAGATAAGATTTCGCTCGAATTAATCACGAGAGTGGGGAGCCGCTAGGATAGGAAAAATTTGATTATGGTCGCAGGTCAAAATGTGATTAGGATCACATGTTTAGGGGAAGGTGGCAAAGTATGATGCTTTGTAAAATGTCACGGGGATGCCATCCGACTGTGTTTGGATTGGCCAATCTATCTCCCGCGAGATTTCACGATTTTTGGAGATTCATGGGATTGGCTGAAGAGAATCCGTAACGTCAGGCTCGGGTCTGTTTCAGATTGCCCATGGGCAACCGATAGATTTAGTTCAAATCTCGTCGCGAGGGGATTCAGATCTCCGGAGAGCGCGAAGATGCGAGAACATTATGCAAAATTCTGATAAGCAGATTGCAATTATTGCTTGTGTATTCGCTGCACAGCGTTTTACTTCGACGATGGAAAAGAAACCATGACATTTTCTATACCGTTTCAATTTGGTAAGAAAACGAGCCGCCGTCACTATCCTACAGCAGACACCGAACGAAGCCGTCCTGAAGCCCCGCTCCCACAAAATTCGTCCGTAGTAAAAATCTCCACCACACCACCACCGAGGTGTAGGCCTACGTACTACGTACATGTACGTACATGTAAAGTGTACGCTATCCATGTAAACAGAATTCTTCCTTTTCCAACCGTGCCCCGAAGGCCATAACCTCAGATGAAACACTCACCAAACTCCTCCGCAGGGACCTACCAGCCTTTCGTTATTACCCATCACAGGTCGACCGAGGTCGTTTTATTCATCAACTCATTTTCACTTTGTATCTCGACAGCTGATCGTTCAGCTATTTAAGTAAGGTTGCCCATCAACAAGCAATCATTTGATGAAGTCTTTGATCCGCTAACGAAGTCATAGGATTTTTCTATGAACGAGTAATTACCTTTCTGACCTTATTGCCGAGAAGGAACCTACTTCTAATGCTTGGTGTAGCAAAGGTTGACTAGAATTTGTTGTTGCGGGGACAGCAGCGTTTTTGCCAAGCTCCTGAAACGCGAACGCCAATCCCATTTTGTTCGAAGGAACGAAGAGAGCACCGAACAAAAGGACTGACATTGGTGTTGGCTTTTTGACATCCTGAGGGCTTCGCGCTTTCGCAACTACGCTTTCCCATTGAGGGATGACCTGAGATTCTCAGGATGGCTTTTTGGAGACCATACGAATTTCCTTTCCAACAGTTTTTGGAGAGGTCAGTAGGCTAAACCTCAGTTCCCATTCAGTTGGCGAAGTGACTTCTTCCATGGAGGTAGTATTGAGAAGGAGCGAGCACGGCCCTAATCGCTGTGACCACAATTCCACGCCCCCATTGTTTGCCTTTGTTCCCGCCTATTCTTGTAGTTGTGACTAATTAGTTCCAACTACGCGCCGATTATCAGTTGCCAACTAGTTCTGACTGTACGTAAGGGCGACATAAGCGAGGCTTAAGGGCTTCGCGCTTTCGCAACTACGCTTTCCCATTGAGGGAGGGTACGACCTTAAATGACCTGAGATTCTCAGGATGGCTTTTTGGAGACCATACGAATTTCCTTTCCATCAGTTTTTGGAGAGGTCAGTAGGCTAAACCTCAGTTCCCATTCAGTTGGCGAACTGACTTTTTCCAAGTCCACCCATACCGATGTTCCATTGAGATTGCGCCCTGGCATTTTCGTTTGTACATACCGTTCATGCATGTACAATGTAACCTGTTACCACTTTTTTCCGTGTATGTCAAGAGAACTCATTAATTGACATCTGATCCCTTCGGCAGCGTACAGAGACGATAAGCTCTGAATTGCTGCCCGTCAAGCATCTAACCATATCAAAAAACGATTGGCCTCGCCGTGACGAATGGTAATGGCACTAAGTCGGTAAGCTACTGGGAGATCTTGAGTTACGGTGAGGAAATACTGGTATATACATGTATATGAAGTTTTGGGGAAATGCTATATGTCATAGATTAGGTACCACACTGTATGTCGCGTTGTTCAGGTTCAAGTCAACAAGATGGTATAGACAGAGAAGACGGTTGTCACTAAATCTCTCCGTTTAAGGCACTATACTGAATAATAATCAGCCACCATCCACCATTACTAAAATATGACGAATCCCAAACGGCCATACGTCATCACAACAATTTTCACAAGTGGTATCCAAAGTGGAAACTCATTCAAATGGTCTACTGGAGGCCACATGGCATCATCCTTTGGGACATTACCTCTTTGGAAATATCCCTGACCGTCTCCGTTTGAATCAATTGGCACTTCATAAAATCATTAAAGGCGAGCGAGTCAGTGTTTCGACAGAAGTTTACTTCATTAGCAATTCTCGTGATGGTGTTCGACGCGACGGTCCACACCTGCGGTGGGATGATGATCTCCTTATCGGCCCCCTGTCATCACGAGTGGCGCCGGAGCATACCTTGTTCACGTCTTCCCTTTGACACAAGGAATGGTTCCGAAGCATCTTGGCATCAAGGCCTACGCATCGAGACAACAACCTATGCGGCCGACATGTACAAATGTACTTCAGGCAGATTACATTGGGCAATGCATAAGTATTTTTTCTAACTAACTCAAGGACTTAGTCCCCGGACTTAGTCATGAATCAACTATTCCGTGGGGAACAACATACTTATCATTTCTTCTTAATAGCTCGTCCTGGATGTATCATCAGCAATCCAGCGTCTACACGACGTCCTCAGGTGCTAAACAGCGTTCGTCACACACACAGTTTAATGCTTATAGCAAACGTAGCTTATCGAATCGGCTATTAGCCGTGTTCAGACGTATCAGACACCTTAACTAGGCGTGAATTATGAGCTAAGGTGTCTCCATAGGCGTAGATTGCAGTGACCGAACCAGCTGTAGCTGATTGCTCAGCGCAAGTGCATATAAACCTATCACGTCTTGCTTGGACGGACCTCGTGCTGTTTGAAATTGGCGCCTTGATTTTTGATTCGTCGCTGACGTTGATTTATTCATGACGTCACTGGTAAAAATGGCGGATTTGGAATGCTTGCTCGTTGCAAATGTTTGAGGACTGATACTTCAGTTGTCGTTCGTATCTTTGGGGAAATGGGCCTACAGGAACTATTGAAAAGCATGAGTTGAGACTCAAAAATATGAGCTGAGACTTTTCAAGCGGGAATCACTAAATTTGTGTGCGGATGATGATCAGACTGACAGTTCCATTGCCTACCACACCGAGTTCCACCACTGGTATAGGGGGTGTTGTACACGGCTGTGGGTGTTCAGACAAGGTGCTGAGGGGTTCCCGCCTTATGTAATCTTTCAAGGCAGAATAATCACGAACAATGACTAAGACCAAAATTATGAGGACAAAGGGTTGGTGAAATTGACCAAAACAAATCCTCTGTGTGGCATCTGACGTGTTTTTTTCTAATGCCCACTCTCGCATAATCATCTATTGATGCGATTAATTATTCAACTTGTTGATAGAATCTACCCGTGCGTCATTGTATGGTTATAAGCAACATCATTGGATGGTTGCATAAAACGATGTTCCTCGTTGCAAATGCACAAGGTTTTTCACACTGGCACTGCACTCCTTCGTAGCCATATTTCCCGTCGGAAATTCCCGAAGATTGACGAAGATGACGTCTGCAGACGATGACAAAGTTAGGCCAATTAACGACGATTAGCGATCAATTAGTGATATTACCGTTTGTCAACAGGTTTCGAACACGAGAGATTCTCATTAGAATTTAATGGATATTTGCATTGCACAAATACCCGCTGAAAGGTGTTCGGTCCTGTGTGTGGAACTATCTGGACTTTAATCACGCGTCGACTAATACTTTTAGTAATAGTAATGCATATGAATGTATAATTCATGGGTCTCGATGTCTATAATGGAGAAAGGCTTTTACGCAATGTCAATTTTGTGTTGTTTGTTTTTTGTCCGCTATGGACCACTACTTCTAAAACGTCCTCAAAACCAAACAAATTATAACTAGTAGAATGGCATGGAGTGAAAACAAATATGTCACAAAACGCATTACTCTGTAAGAAAGATGAATTGAACCGGCCGACACCGGTGCAACTTTTTCTTTTTTACACGTCATTAATTCAAAACATTTCAAAAGTTTTGGTATTGTGTGTTATAAACTTCACGATTCTGATAAACTTCCCTTTAAAGTACATTTGCATTAAGGTACGTATGTACATGTACATTCTGTAAAGAATTGACTTTGCTATCGTATAGCATATCTTCCTTTGAGGCTGACGATGCTCGCGATCATCAAATGCTTTTTTGGTGATTTAAAAAACTATCGCATAACTTTGGGCCCTGCCCAGTGGTCAAGTTTTGCAAACGACGATCCACCATGGTTGCACTGTTCGAATGGCGATCCACCACTGTTGCGAATGGTGATCTGCCAGTGTTGTAAATGGTGATCAGTTTCGCGAATCGTGATCAACCATTGTTGCAAATGGTGATTTAACACTATTGCGAATGGCGATCCACTACAACTTTTGCGAATGGCGACCCACCATTTGTTGCGACGGAATGGTGATCCACCACTGGTGGGAATGGCGATCACCACTTTGCAACAGGCGTTCCAGATCTGCAGTGGGTCAGGTGGCGATCCGCTATTGGGATTTTTACGATTGTTACCATTATCACCTGACATTTGTTTTCTTAGAAAATGATTTCACGGAGAATTGCTCAACTTTCTCGGCTTTGTTTACCAATCAGCTTTGTGATGTTGCTAAGCAGGAGATTTCAAACAATTACTTTTTCAAATCAGATGGATGGTTTGTCATCATATTTTGAAAGATGATCAATAAGCGTATTTCACACTCCATTGTATCAGAGCTATTGACGCGAGCCTGATACGGTAGCTTCTTAATTGACTGGACCAGCGAGCTTTCAAAGATTGAGAAGGCTGTACGACAACAGGTATTCTTAGGGTTCGTTTCGACAGCGGTTTTCAAAGGCTAGTCTTCCTTCTTTCTTGCAATTCAATAGGTCAATTTTTCCATTTCCTGGTAATCCTGGAACAGGCAAATTCTGTTCAGGCCGTGGCTTTCCCAACCTCAGTTGAACTGCCGAGGACAGCAATTGGTTGACGGCATGACCAGACCAATTAGTTGAATTCTGTCAAATAAATCCGTCTTTCATATATATAAGCCTACTACGTCTGCTTTTGTTTTTCTAACAGTGCCAACATTCCCATGGGATGCATTATCATCAACAACAACGCTCCAGCTCAGATTTCAGCAGACGATAGGTCGGCGCAAAACAAAGACTTCCGAGTCATGTGATGAAAAAATCCGATGAAAAAATAAAAAGGGCAGTGAATAAGGTTGATAGTTTTAACAGGCGTGACAGTATCCGCTTCGTTTGATTGGTGGTCATTTGTGTTGCAATGAGTTCGCCGCAACATATTCGGGTTGTAGTCTCGTGCAGCCAGCGTTTTGCGTCGCATAGCTGCTCCACAGACTCGCAAATCGGCTGTGACCGAGATTAGGCCCCGAAAGGTTTGTCTAAAAGGTGGTGTCGGCGCAAGGCCTTGGTGTCGGCGATTGTTTCTCATGGTTGCAGTAAACAAGTTGATCAAAAATGTGTCACGAATCAATGCATGAGTATTTCGTTCTTTCTGTACTTTCGAAATGATTGACATTTTTTATGGACATTCAGTAATGACAAGTTTTGACAAGTACCTGTTTGTCAAAACATTAAATAGATATGCCAATCACGTACCTGTCCGCGCTAATATTACAACTAGCCCTGGGGATATGAGGAAATTGCTGCGACCTCGACTCGTCGCATCAGATGATAAGATTATCATCATTAATATCCAAGGATAAAACTGTTGTAGAATTTATCAGCTGAGGAGTACAGTATATGTCTGCATGACGCGTGAAGTGTGGCTTGAAATGATGGTAATCATAAGTAACATTTGTGGGAAGAAAAACAGTGCCGCGCTATGACGCAAGTCGAAGTAGGTTGGTTGACGTCTTCCATTCATTGAGTCCTTGCAAGGGCAAGTAAAGTAAAAGACCCCATTCAAGTGAGGAACACGAGTAGCTTGAGATGGCCTCTTCCGTACTTACCAGGGCCAATAATGCTATGGCTTCGGCCCTGATGGGAAAATCTAATTAATACAGGAAAACAACATGGTAAGACATGCCATGCAAAGGAAAAGCTTCAGAGTCGTCGTATTAGGTGCAGCACGCCAATTTTGTTCGAAACTGACTTCAGTTCACCTTATATCCTGAAGCGATTTAAAATCACATGCTCTGAACGCCGTCATGAGTTGGGCGTGGACGAATTGTGAACTTCTACCTAACCTAAGGTATCGATGATACAATTATTCGGCAATCTTTTTTATTTACATGTCATTTTGTCAAATCGTTCGTAAATGTGTTATTTAATGGGTGGAGAAACGTCTAAAAATATCCTACTAAAAATATTTTACATTACTTTTGCTCTTTCAGTTGATCTGTTGAGAAAACGTGACGTGAGGGTGGACCTTATCAAAAGATGAGTAATGTTTATAGTCACATTGGTCCAGTCGATATCTTTATACTTTACTACTTTATTGCCGACAATAACTAGCCACTAATTCAAATATCACAGGTTATTGGCACCTAATTAAGAGCAACGTTGCTGACGGAACGAACAAAGCGATCTCAAATTTCAAAAACCTCTTTTCTAATAAACACTACAGTAATAACGCCTAATATTGGTAATCATACAGATCAGACACCAATCGGACAAAGAGGAAATTACGTAGAAGAGCAGTTGTTTAGAAGTATCTTTTGTTACAAAACTCGATGAGCCCATCCTCAGAGATACCGGGACTTTTATGAAAGATTTTCAAGAGATGATAGACCAGGAATGATTTGATATTTTTCGTCAGTTTGTTTGCTGTGTTCAATATTTCGACTTAATAGGCCTATATTACAGAATATTGATTAAAGAATCGCATTCGCTCACTAAAGCGGATAAATCAAAAAGGTTTCTTCCTTGTTTTGTTTCCTTGTTTTGTTTCTATCAGTCGCGTAGGAAGGCTATGTCGAAATACCAATAAAATGTTAAACAATATTTGATCGAGAGCGGATCATTGAGAAACGTTCAAATCCAATGCTGCTATTGTCACTGTAAGCGTTTTTCAGATAATTTAAAATATATTTAGATTGTTTTGAGGTTTTTAATACCGCATCCAGGCGTATCAATGCAACAAACCTTTTGAAATTCTGAAGTACACTGCGATAAATATGATTTAATTTTAATTATTTCCTCAAGCCCTTCAAGAAAACGATCGCAGTTTTCTTTTTTTCAAGTAAGTTTGTTCATTTTCAAGCAAACGTTTCGTTCAATAATCAATATGTTTGGCCGACACGTGGTCGTACAGTTCATAATGATTCATAATATTCCTCCGCTTTTTATTGCGCAGTATTGCAAATTTCATTTATGAACTCGCCACTGCCCTTTTGGGAGATGCCGAAAGATAAACTGCCACCGACACTGGCCTAAATGATGAGTGCAAACCTGGGTCATGACTCTGTACATTCTAAATGTTGGTGTCAAGCAGTTGTAACATTGAGGTCTTCCAATAACCCACTTGCTGATTGGTTAATTCTTTATCAGATGTATGGCTTAGCGCTTCTGATTGGCTGACTGATTAATGACAGCCCCGGGCAAACGAATTTATTTTTTCTCATTGGACGAGATCAGAAAATCACAACAAAGGCCGGAAAGGGACCGAGGAAAGAGCGTCAAATACAACTGGAAAACATTGTGTATAATTTTGAGGATTAAAGGAACAGTAGGCCGCGGCACTCGACAAGATAAGGTCGCCCAGAAGGAAAGACTCTTGATGCAACCGGCGGACAAGAACATTCCTATCGCTGAACCACGAAACCGTTGGGGACTTAAAGGTTCATTAGACATTTCCCTGCCGCAGTGCCCTCCCGACGGGTCACAACACTAATCCCCCAACATTGGTCAGTTCCTTTCTTCAATAATGCAATCTCCCTCTCCCTCGGAAAAAAATCAAATTAGATGTCCTCATTTCCTGGCACATTCCGCTAACGTCCCGTGCGGCACGGGCATATCCTCTTGTGCAAAAACACCACATTGCGCGGTTGCGCACTTAAATGATTAAATCCCGATGTTGTGATGGAAAAGATGCTTATTTGCGATTGAATTGAGGTTTGATCTTTCACAGAATACGAGCATGAATATTGCATGCCTTTGTTGTTTGTCTTGGACAGGTCAACGTTTTCAATGCGGCTTGCTGGATTTTGCGCAATGTGCGTGTGTATTCCCAGTAGGGAGCATGCATTGCGCCGAAACCCACTGAGTAGATAGATTCTTCCAGGCGTCCCCTAATGGCTGAGACACATTGTAAATAGATACATGAAGATAATAGGCGCTATTCTTGATCCCTATTACCCTGGCTCTGGGATTTGATGCGGTATGAGCAGTCAAATGCAATCTCACGTAGAATGCCTGATGTAAACATCGTAGACAGGTTTTTGTTTCTTTTGCCGAAACCTATGAGGCAAAAAACATTTAATCGGATATCGAAAAAGAATTACAAAAGGTTCGCTGTAACGTTCGCCGTTTCAATGGGTATTTGATAAAGAGATGTTGCTGCCGGTTGGCGTCAAATTTTACTCTGAGCACAGCGAAATTTGAAACACGTCTGAAAACCGGTAAGTAACGTTATTTATGTCTCGTCTAGAGTCATGTAACGAGCTGATTTAATCTTGGAAGACGTACTTTCTGTCGAAGCTCAAAATCAACTACCCTGTGTTTACCTTGAACTTTCGTTTTGAGTTACAAGCGTGTTACAAGAAATAATTTTCGGGATCCGAACCCACCACCGCTCGTATAAGGCACCCCGCCAGAATTGCACGCGTTGGTGCTGCAACCATCTTGTTTGTTTCCTGATTCGTAGGTCTCTTTAGAGTGTCATGAAACAAAAGTGCACGACCTTCAGAATCAATGACCAGATTCAGGAATCAATTTATGGAGCAAAATATAGAATTGAATTGGTAAATTCTGCTAAAAAATACTAAACTGACATTGAATCTTTCGTTTCCCGGGCAATATACATGTACATGTTTGATATACTTTGTTCGACGATGAATAAAGGTTCTTGGCTGTAGAAATATGGTTTAAATCTGTTCTTCAATATCGAATTCAGGTGCATGGCTATAGAATCCAATCAATGATCTTTGCTAAACTTTATATTGGTCTATTAACAAATGGCATTATTAGCATATGCAAATACAGGAAATCTAGGAAACCAATATGGCAATCAGCTGCACGACTAAGGAACTAAAATGAAAATATAAGGCCCAGTAATAGGACCGATGTAATATTTTTCGTTGCATCCCGTTTGCCAGTGCCTCCCAACAAAAGACTAACAAAAATAATCGGGGAAGCACTGATAAACATGTCTCTCTGTTTTTGCGTGTCCGCCAACGATAAAGCGAGCATTGGCATATGGGAGGCATTCTCAGCCATTACACCGATATGCCTACAACATTTTGCGAGGATTCCTTCCATTGTTGAAGCATACTCGAACTAGGCGGGTTGTCATCGCTAAACTTTGTCGTGGATCTAAAGCGGCGAATCCACTGTCGCGATTTGGGCTTGAGACGGGGTTGCGGTCCCTTGCGATCGCCTTATATGGCAATCGGAAGTCCTTATATGGTGACCGCAAGGGAACGCAACCGCGTCTCAAGCCAAAATCGCGACAGTGGATCACCCGCTTAATAACTGAGCCGTTGCGAAACCTCAGCAATGACCTTTACCAACGACGAGACTCCTGAGTGCGATCATCGGGACATATTCGAATGGGGT